>JASAND010000919.1:0-102929 GCA_030248195.1 Trissonchulus latispiculum
AGTAGAGTCAAACTTCACAACAGAAAAGAAACGGAATCTGGTAATAGCAAACGCTCCAGACAAGTAACGCTAAGGTTGGATTTCCTGGGTTATACTCAGCAATGGCACGCCTCAAGCCCTTTTGTAATTATGTTGCCAATGATTACATTGCAAATGATCAATTATTTTCATAATTTACTTTATTGTTAACTTAACAATATATTCGGTAAGTCTCGGACGGTAAGTCTAGGCATTAATTAGATGTATCTGAAGTACCAACACCAAGCGGTGAAAACTAGGGTGCTAAACACAGCAAGGTTGCTCTCACTTAATAGCTTATCGGACAGGTGCTCCTGAGAATTTGCGTCAGGCTTAGAAACGTGAATTTAAAGCGGAGCACACAAGTTTGGAAACCATTTGAAAAATTATTTGGAAGTGAACAGGAAAACAAATCATATCCCTCAGCCAACACGGCGTTTTACTGTAGCACAAAGGATTGGTTTCAGTTCCGGCTGCAAGAAAGTTACAATATGAAACTTAATTCAATGAAGCACATAAGACAGCTACTATTAAAGTTATGCTACATTTGAAGTTTTCACACGAATTCCCCCAATTCTGGAAAATGCGAGATTTGTCTCCAGAGTGTTAAAGTATACCAAAATAACATAGCCGAAAAGTTACATCCGCTCTCATAAAAAATTGTCGCCGATGGGGTGAAATTTACACAAAGCGACACCATCAACTACAGCTGCTGATTCGTATAGTTCAATTTATCTATCTATTTATTTATTTAATTCAACCCAGCTGTCTATCCTTAACTGGTCGGTAAATGGGTACCACTGCGGAGGGAAGGTAACAGGAGTCTGTGTTCTGGCGTAATGCCTGATGAAGGGCTGCCCCCTTCCACAGATGTAGTCAACATTCGAGTTGTCGCTCCTGGCTTCGGGCTGTGAATCCGGAGATAAGCACCGGCATCCTATAACCTTCTGTAGGTTGGAGTTCTCTCCAGGGGTCACTTTACCTTTACCTTTAATTTATCTACCTCTTGGAGTCCAACGATAATTGTTATATTATTTTGAAGCGTGAAGCGTGCAGGTAAAATTAGCAAAAGTTCAGCTGTCTCATTTCAACGGACACCCGATAACAATAAAGCCATTTTCAATAAAGCCGGGCTGGCCAGAAGAGAGGGAAAGCTAAAGAACAGCGGCCAATTAAGGATTCAAAAGTATCTTCTTCCCGAGGCCTGTTTTTCTAAAATTGTTTAATGTCCAATACGCTCAAAATTTTGAGGAAAAATGTAAATTTTGCTGATTCTCATCAAACTTTTCAAATTAGGACGTTTTTCTCTCTGACAGAATGACTCAAACGCGAAACCTTGAAAACTGCTTGTCCCAAAAAGGCGTGTGTAAAGCCGTTTGCTAACTGCTTGCCTAAGTTGACAGAACTCCGTGCTCAAAACAATCTGGTTGCGATTTTCAAAACTCCGCATTTTCGCTGCTGTGCTTAGGTAAAGATGCCACAGAGAGTTCTCCGTTGGGCATACCATGTCCACTAGGTGACAAATGTGGGCAAAAATTGACCGAAGGACCAGTACTGTTTAAGCTGTCGAAATCTTACAATATTTGATTTTTCGGAAAATGGTTAGCTTGGGACCTCGAAAATTAATTTTCGCTTTTATTTGTTATACCTTAATGAAGCGGAGACTACCCTTAAGACCAAGGTTTTAGGCCAGTAGTATTGGACCACCTTTAGCAGTCCCCAATCTGGGGGATTGACTTTTTTCTTCTTCTCTCCCACCCCTTCGCTTTATCATGTCTTTCTCTGCCACCCCTCTGAGTTCTTCCCCCGGGCTTGGGACCTGGCGTCACCTGGCGTCGGCTTTTTCGTGATTTTTGGTTTTTTAATTTTTATAAATGTTTTGAATTTTTGAATTTTTTCAAGCATTTATATGTATCTATATCCTGTGTATACAGTAGTGCTTAGAAGGACCGTTGGGCTAAAACATATCGGTTTATATACTTTAGTCAGAATTTCATTTGTCAGAATGTCACTAGTCAGAATTTCATTTGTCAGAATGTCACTAGTCAGAATTTCATTTGTCAGAATGTCACTAGTCAGAATTTCATTTGTCAGAATTTCATTAGTCAGAATTTCATTTGTCAGAATTTCATTTGTCAGAATTGCACTTGTCAAAATAATTATGGCTATTTGTAGGAATGCCACAATTCAGTACGTATTGTCCGGGGACTCCTGCACAGTTCTATACTTCAGAGCAAAATGGGCCAATGATACCAGTTTGTTGCAGCATTGCTTGGTTTCATGCACAATAATGCGTTGTATGCTAGCAAAATTTGCCAGTTTATTGTCTATGCTGCATTTCCTTAAAACGGTGAGAAACTACTTCATTAGCACCAGAATTTAAGTACTCCTTTTTTAGAGGAGTGAAACCTAGCCTGCAGAGATTACAGCTCTGATGTAGTTATTTATATTTCTTTGAAATTTAGTTTCAATTAGACTGTCTGGCTCTGACCGTTGTAATTTGAAAATTTTCAGTAAAAATGTGTGGAATACATTAAAACTATTTCTAACATAATTAAATAAAGAAAACTTAATTTATTAATCATGAATTATGAGTATTGAATCAGAATAATTGGTTTTCAGAACGAAACCGTATTGACCGTATTGTGAATAATATATACTTATAAAATTATTCACAATAACGTAAACATACCAATTGCGGAGTTTTTTGAATTTTCAACTCTGCCTACAACTAGGGGTCATCGATTCAAACTTTTTTATACACGAGCTCGTTTGGATGTCCGGAAGCACTTTTTTTAATTCTCGAGTTGTTCCGATTTGGAATTCTTTACCGGATAATGTGGTAGAAAGTCCAAACTTAACACTTTTCAAGCAAAGATTGAAAGAAGTAAATTTGAATAGTTTTCTCAGAGGCCGAGCCTTAGAGGTCAACTACCATGGCTAAGCTCGGTCTTTATTGGCAACACACTGTTTCTGTTTATAATAAACTTGTGCTTACTTGTTCTTGTATCCTGTATTGTGCTGGCAATTAAACTAGTTAGTTAGTTAGTTAGTTAGACTGACTGTTTCTAACTTTTAATTTTACTTAAAGGTTTTCAGATGAGATGCATTGAAAATTAGCTTCTAAAATCAGCTAGAAAGAAACATTTAATTTATTGTAATTTTTGTATCTCTTTAACTATTAATTTAACTTTAACTTTAACTATCTCTCCAACTCCTTTGGGGTAAATAGTTAAATTGGGGTAATTTGTATTCAAATGTATTTAAGGTGGTGGTTTCCTTTTGTGTAAATTTGACCCTAGAGACCTCAATTCATTATGAAAGTAGATGAAACTTTCCAAATATGCTATTTTGGTGCTCTTTAACATTCTCGGACCAGTCCCACATTTTTAGGTGAAAAGATGAGAAATTTTCGGTTTTTGGCATTATACCCTCAGTAGGTATTCGATACATCAGATTGGTTGTTATGGACGGAAAGAGGGTACAAAAACGAACATTTTTGCTTTTACAACCTTTGAGCTATCTCTAGTGGTTAAGTCAGTATAAGCCAAAAACGATTTTCGGGGTCAAAAAACGGCTGTTTTCGAAAAAATCAGTTTTTTCAAAATTACTGCTAAATCATTCAAACAATTTTCGGCTATTTATACTCAATCGATAAGCGGTCTAATTGCCCATTTTATCAGTGCCTATTAGCTCGGATTCGTTGCTTTAAGCTAGAGATTTGGCCGAAAAACCATTTTCCCAAAAACTGCGATTATTTGGTTTTGAACAGCGATTTCTCAAAAACTACCCAATGGGTTCGCCTGATTTTTGGCTCAATGAAAATTGGCACTATTGCGGAGGGACATTTTTCTTGGTTTGAGCTAAAACTTCGCCAGTTGCGAGAAAATTGAATACAAAGTTGCGAAATTTCGTGTCACCGCACATTTGCCGGATTTTCTAGAGTATTGAGGCTTGTTGAGCCAAATCCAAAAAAATGTCCCTCGGTGCATATGTCATTCATATCATGACACAAGAAAAAATTTTGGCCGATTCCACAGTTTTGAGAAATCCATGTTCAAAAATTTTTTGTCTATATTTAGCCTGTTAGAAGTCAGTGTGTCAGAAAATTTTTGCTAGTTTTGTGCTAATTTTGCTGGCTTCGTACGTTCATCTGAATGTACAGATTATAAGCTTTAAAACGATGTATAAAGCTCTTTCCAACTCCCAAAATTGCGAAAGTTATAGCGTTTCAAAAAATAACGACAAATGCACTGCCCAAAAGGATACCACCACCTTAAAGGTTGGTGAAGGTTACAGAAGTTACCTGGGTGATTCTAACCTCTCATCTCAAATTCATGAAAAGTAGAACTTTGAATTCTTTTAAAATTGAAGATTTTAATTTTAACTTAAAAAATTCCAGATTGCAGATAATTTTATTCGTGGTTATAAATTAATCTGGAAGTCCTTTTTTCGGGTCTTATCTCGATTACCCCCCCCAGTACTCAAAATCCTTAAAACTTGACCAAATGAGCTAAAATTTGGTGTGGGTATGTTTTCGACCACGCTGAGTTCAAATATCGCAAAATTTTTCGATTTCGCGAAATTCGATTTTTTTTCGGTTTCTGAGGGGGGACCAAGGGAAACCGAAAAATTTTTTGTCTTCGATTTTGTTGAAAAGATGTATATAGGGGTTTTCGGGGTCGCAGTACACGAATCTGAAGTCCGTTTTTCGTTTCAGCTTTTCGTTAGCTCAGAATAAGCTTACATCTTAAGCTTAAATCTTTAGCTTATATTGAGCTAGCGAAAAGCTGAAACGAAAAACGGACTCCAGATTCGTGTACTGCGACCCCGAAAACCCCTATATACATATTTTCAACAAAATCGAAGACAAAAATTTTTCGGTTTCCCTTGGTCCCCCTTAGAAATCGAAAAAAATCGAATTTCGCGAAATCGAAAAATTTTGCGATATTTGAACTCAGCGTGGTCGAAAATATACCCACACCAAATTTTAGCTCATTTGGTCAAGTTTTAAGGATTTTGAGTACTGGGGGGGGGGTAATCGAGATAAGACCCCTTTTTTCAAATTTATCTTAATCTTAATATCAATGAAAACATTTTCAAAAAGTCTTCCTCCAAACAAAATTCTGACGGAAGTTTTAAAAAGTGTTAAAGAAGTTTTAAATCCTGACTAAAATCTTGACTAATGAAATTCTGACAAATGAAATTCTGACAAATGAAATTCTGACAAATGAAATTCTGACAAATGAAATTCTGACAAATGATATTCTGACTAATGAAATTCTGACTAGTGAAGTTCTGACAAATGAAATTCTGACTAACGACATTCTGACAAATGAAATTCTGACTAAAGAAAGTAGACGAACATATCATGTATCCAACGGCACTGTGGTTACCCCTTCTGCTAATACTATTCGTTTAGGGTATAGGTAGCTTAGTGCGTCCTTTGTTGGACGGTGCTTAAGCATTCCATCATCTGTAAATCCTCTGTTTTCCCCGGATTTTGTATTGCCCAACTCTAATACTTTTTCAAAATCTTCCTGACGGAAAGGATTCAATTTTTTACTCATCCTTTTATGGCTCACCTTGTTCGACTTTTCCCAAGCTAGGTAAGTTTTACTACACAGTGTTAGTATGCCATCTCCCGTCCATTCTTTTTTGAACAAACCGGGTATTCTTTTTTGGGAGGGGTCTTAAACAAAGAAGTCGTTACGGCAATTTTCCACCTCTCCTCGTTTCCGGAGGGACTCAGTCATTTAAATGTTTAGAAGAACAAGCAGAATATAGAGAGTCTGTGTCCATCCGACAAAGCTGAAACGTCGCCGACCGTAAGTTGGGTTTCAGACAGTCGTAGTAGAATTCGAGCATTCTAAGTTTCGCATACTGATAAACAAAGAATCCCACTAATTCTGGCAACCGTTAAACAATTTTGGACTTAGCATACAGAACTTCGTGGACTACATATCCCAGATCATCTCTACATTTCCATCCATTCACTTCCATGCTGGCTGCTGATCTTTGACAATATTTTACATCCTGGTGCTTTTCTAAATTTGTAATTGCTCGACCATAGTAAGAATTTCCTAAAAGTTTGAACATTTCCCCCTTGAGCGCTAGATCCGGGTCGGAATCAGCTGCGACCGATGGTAGATAACCCAATCTCCCAGTTTCCTGAAACATGCTTTTGGTTTGAACTCGATTGCCTGGTGGATCTTAATGATTTTGAGGCCATGCTGTAAATACCATTTAATTAGGGGAGTAGCGAGTAGGATGTTTTTCCCAAAGTACTCCTAGTTAGACCTCTTCTAGGCTGACTCATCAACTCATTCAATAAACGTTTTTATGTGATCTTCAATAGCCTCCTTTAGAAAACTCAACATTTTTGAAAAATTGGGGTCATCTCCCAAAATGTTCTTTGTTTTCCTCAGGTACCTCAATATCCACCTCAACTAATCCGACGAACCTATTAGCTTGAATTGGGTAACTAATTGTGCAAAAGTAAGGAGCCATCGTTTGTTGGGGAGATTGAAGTGTGCTTCCATAAACTCTTGCATAACCTGAGAATTTTTTGGTCTTTATCGAATTCACATTCCAATTTTTCTATGAGATCAAAACCCCCATCCTTAGTTGCCTGGGAGACTGTTTCGGTTCTTTCCCTTCTCTTCGTTATATCTTCCGGATCTTTATTCCTATCCAATTCGCACCCGTTTCCGTGGAAGTGGCACCCATGAAACTGTAAGATTAAATTTTTTCAGAGACCCACCTATCAACTTTGGATTTTCCTATCCGCTTTTGCCCCCCCCCGTTGTACCCATGCTCAACTCGAACTTCCATTAACCTTGCCATATACTCTAGCCACATAGCCTCTTTTCTGCCCTTTTGTAGCCACCTTTTGAATTTCCCATCTTCAGTGGGTTTCCACTTGGCATACAATCCAGTGGGCATTTCCTGCATTGTGCCCCAGAGGTATAAGGCATTGGCTTCGAACCCAAAAATTTCAGCAGCTTTAAACCCATTATTAAGTTTCGTAACTCCGGCTTCGTGATATCAAGAGTACATAATACATAAGAGTATGACAGTCATACACTATGTATTATAAGCGTGACACATTCTCTGTACGCTAACGGCTGACCCCCCCACAAATTGCGCCCCAGTGACCCCCCCCGCAAATTGCCACCCAGTCGAAAACGGGGGTACGCACTTGCTCTATGCTTGCACGTTAAAGCTCGGAAAAACAAGCACTACATGAGCGAATTTTGTACCCGTTTCGAGCTTTAGAACACTACCATACCGGGCAAATCTGTTTGAAGTGATGGGTCCAATTTGCGGTGCGGGTCAGCCGTTAGCGTGCAGAGGATGTGTCACGCTTATAATGCATAGGGTATGACAGCTGTCATACTCTTATGTATTTTGTACTTTTGGTGGTATCTGTGGAAGACTAAACTGGGACCCCCTACGATATTATTTTTAATTGCCTTATGCCACGGTTTAGTTTGGTTACTCCAAGAGGGAAGGATAGTGTGTTTGGGTATCTCATTCGCCATATGTTTATAAGCCACCACCGGAAGAGATATAGAAGAGATATAAGCCACCTCCTTTGAATATGTCGATATCCATTTCGGTTTTCCAAAAGTATGCCATCTTTTCGGTCGCTTGGACGAAGGGCCCTACATCTGAGTTGTTATAATGGATCAAAGCATCTCGCACTGTTTTCATGTTGTGCTTTCTCCAGGCAGCTACAATTGCTGCATGATCGTCATCTGAGTCTGAGAGTGGAGTAGAACAAATCTGATGTAATGTGGGAAACCGGTATCCAGGAATTCAAGGGAAGTGAAAGCGTCATAAGGAAAGACACCATTTTGCTCTTCATTTTGAAACTTTGAAACCACTTTTTATAGGATGTCCCAGGTGCAAGGTAGTTGCTGACGTCAAGGAAGTACAATTTTGGGGTAGAGAGCTATATAGCTATTATTATTTTTGACCGTGAACCTAGTTTCCTGGCCATCATGAAGTTGGTTGTTAATCAAAGAAGACTTAATGAGATTCATGTCAAATCGCCCGAAATTAAATCCTAGAGTAGGAACAGCCTTAGGCCATTCCTCGAATTCGGCCAGAAGCTTCTCGTGTTAGGTTAGTCCGGAAAGAGAACATTCGTAGATATCCCTTACTAGATCATAAGCCTTTTCGGCTATCTCTTCCATATAGTCTTTCATGTGGACCACTAAATCGTAAGGGTTACCTGTGCTAATTAGGCTACGTTGGCTCTTTGTATCCTGGCACATTAGATCCTACAGACACCGATTGCTGGAATTAACTCTTGTTCATAAGTTAATTTTGGATGGCTTAAACATGCATTCAAAATCGTAGGGAATTCTGAAATGATAATACCACTCAGGTACCGGGATTCCTAGCTCACCAAATTACTGTAGAAGACTTTCAGTGGGTCTGGCACCACTGCCAGGAAATATGAGCTTTATGCCCACCTCACAGCTTTTTGAATGTTGCATGAAGTTGCCGTGATGGTAGAATAATTTATCACAATTGGAACATTTCCAGGTAAGGGTGAACTTGTTTAAATTTTTGGTAAAGGAGAAGTAGTTTTCATAAATATTAATGGCCATTTTCCTGGACCATTTTCCTAAGGGGCGTTGAATAAGTTTAGTTGCAACTTCAAAAATTTCCCTATCTCTCTCATGATTCCTAATTATGAGTTCATTGATGTCTTCAGGCTCATCATCCGTTTCCTCTGCTGTAGGACCCAACTCGTAAACCGCAATAGCGATATCAAAGTTTTCCTCAATGTCATCTAAATCCTCAAGGCAGACCCTATTGAACTCTTCCTCGGGCAGTGTCCATTGATCAATTAGTTTTTGGTCTTTTCTTCTAAGTTTCTTAACTCATTCCCGAAAGCTGGGCAAGACATCAAAAGAAGCACTATCGTCCTGATAAGGTCTTCCGGTATGTTAATTGGTAACCGGAGCATACAGCTCTTTATTATTTTAAACGTAATCAGAAAGATACCTGGCTTCAAATACAGGATACGAGATAAGTGTATTAATGTAAATGTATGTGATTAATGTATGTTTCTTCTTCTTTCTCATTCTTGCTTCTCATTAATGTAAAAACATACATTGGTAATCTGGAGGACCGTCCACTTGTATTCGGACGTTGCTGTCTCACCCTTAAGGAAATCTCTCTTGGCTAACTCGTACAAAATTGTCCCTAGATTACCTTCATTCGAAATGTGGATTGGCTCATCAAAGAACCGGCTAATCCCGGAAGCGCGAATAATAATTCGTCTCCAATTTTCACGGTATGTTCACTACCTAAGACTAGTTGCACTCCCTAACAAACTTAAATACCAGTGAAAGCAGCACAAAACCGGCTTTTCACGGCAGTAAGCAAGGCATTCGAGTTAAGGCAGTTAAGGAGTTGGCAGTTAAGGCTAGAGTGGTTAATGTAACAGGTTGTTCAAATGTTGTAAGCTTTAAAAGCGGAACCTTTCTCACTCAACATTTCCAGCGTTTTTTTTTCTGTACGCCCCACTCCAGTTGGTCTTGCACCGGTTAGGAGTAGTGCCAGCTTGATGTTAATTTTTAAATTTGACTGGGGGTTAGCTGACACCGAATAATTGTCTGTATAATTACCCGAGGCGTTTCGCAAGGATGGAGATTTGTCCATCACCGGCTGTGTGATGAACGCACCTCGGCAGCTCCACCCGAAGGCGGCCGCCCCTTAACTCTCGGACAATTGGAGACAAGGGGGGATACCAGCTATATTTGGTGCCGGCTGGCACTAGAATAGAATGATTTAAAATAAAAGGCATCTGGTCCCCCTGGACCAATACAGAAAGAAGTTTGATCGTGTTTTGAGTTGCGAAAGCGGAGTACCTCTGCATTCCTCCGCAGTCAACTCATGCCTTCACTTGCGTTCTTCTGTAGGTATAGTAAAGAATGTTTCAGTTGATTGGGACACAGGAGCAGACACAGAAAGACCTTTTTCACTCGCCATGACTGCTCCCTGTCCCCAATCAACTGCCACATTATCAAGCAACAATTCATTGCGATATCAAACAACAATCCATAATGACATAAAAGAAACCTAAGTTTTGATCAATTTTACTTAATCGTGACTTTTAATTTCCATTTGCTTTTGATTCAATTCACATTTGCTATTCATACTGGCTTGCATGCATCTTGAACTTTACAAAAGCCGCTGATGGCCAGTCAAGATGAGACTTAAATCCAACTAACACATGTAAACGTAAACTAAAGTCAAGTTAAAAAAACTTAGCTCTTTAACTTTGGAATGAAATCCTCTTATGCTTCAAATCCATTTTCCTAATGCGATTATTCCATGGATCATGATATGGTATGGAAGACACACCCAAAGTGCCGACGAACTAAATTATGATGGCCCATATGTCTTTGTCCTAGTAATTTCGTGCTATAATCTAAGCAAATCTAATTAGCTTGGTGTCAAGTCCAGCTTACAAGTCTGGCCTAGGTTACCGACCTATCGACGTTCATAATTCTGTTTTTATAATGGCATAAAACTGTATTTTGTTGCACAATTTGTTATCGTCTAGATTATGTCTCAATGTCATTCAAGTTTAATATAAAGCTGGAATCTGTAAAAAAAGTCACTTCCGGTCCCTGGTTGATGGAAGAGGTCTTAAGTTTAACATCAGTCAACAAGCACAAAAGTTTTAACTTGTCTTGAATTCCATAATGAGGCCGCCTCTTCATTTCCAGCGTTTATCAAACAAAGTATACACATTGTTTTCCGAAGAGTAAGTGAACTGATGTTTTATTTCAAAAAAAGCACTTTTCGCGATTACACCCAACATATTCCACGGATTTTCAAACATATATAAGTACATAAGTATTTGCTTATATGAGTTTATAAGGATTTGTGAATTTATATGAAATATATAAGCATTTGCTTTTCGACACCCTAATCAGCCGACAGGATTTTATTTCAAGAGACCTCAGTCCGCAATTCAGTATGAATGATGAATGTTTAAGTTTAGAACATACGGAACATTTTCAGACGTCCACGTTATTGCATCTCAATATCAAGCCACACAACTCTATGTATATGTAGGAGTGCTCAGCTTTATGTGAAAAATACCAGTTTGAGTCAAAGGTTTTGCGCTTTGAAAACTTTGAAAACTAGTATCATTAATTTTATCGTGCTTTGTTTTAGACGTCAATGGCTCAGAAACAGAAAATCTAGAGAATCTTTTGGACAATCAAACAGAGTTGGAAGTCCTGAGAGTCGAATCAAAGGATTTCGAAGTTCAACAGCCGCAAAGCATTACTGGCTTAAAGTTTGAATACGTGGAGACATTCAATCCGGAGAATACTAACTTGACCAGAGGGGTCTTGAATGTGCAAAGTAACAGGCCAAAAGCTTTTCGGTTTCGAAGGCCAGGTTTTCGAAAGGTTAAAAGTGTTATAAATGATAAATACTAGATGCCGAGCTGGAGTCAGCTATTAGTCCATGGAGTGGCATCCAACCTCTGAAGGCAGGCTGATTCGTTGACAATAGCTTAGATTTAGATTTGACAAAAAACTAGTTTCATGGATTGTTTGTTTCATTGTTCTTTGCTTATTTTTTAGACAGTCTAGTGTCCCGACGTTACTATCGAGCTCTATTCCGGCTGGAAAAGCCTGCTGGATCGGAGTGTGCAGGACAACAGCCTACTCAACCCGAAGCTGGTTCCACTCAAGGGAATGGAAACACCAAAGCAGGTCAAACCGAGTCGATGGTTCTCGCCGAATTTTTGGCCCAGCCCGTTGCTGCCCCTTAGGCCTGCAAGTGTGGTACTGTAATCAACCGAGGCACAAAGGTTTCCGCTGTTTTTTTACGGCGGGCGTTGTAAGTATGAACTATGAATAATTTTTAAAAATCTGTTTCCTCAAAAATACTCATATGTTCTTGCGCAGTTTGTAATCGGATATACACACGCATGAAAACTAGATGAGAGGAAATAGTATTTAAAACAATTTAAACAATCAAGTTCTCAAACATTCTATCTATAGTTAAAAACAGTCAAAATCTGCTGACATTGAGGCCTTTAATTCATTTAAATTTTGCTACTAGCTATTCTGTCATTTGGCTTCAACAGATATAATTCCGAACTTTTTTGTGTATTTTAGGGAACAGGAGCCGAAGAATCTAGTATTCATGTAGTGAATAGAGAAATAAAAACAATCACAGAAAAAGAATGTTTTGAAACTTAATGTTGTTTTTCGTTTGTTAAGTTTCAATAAAACCTTGATTGAAATTTCAAAGCGCAAAACCTTTGCCTCAAACTGGTAGGTTACATAAAGCGTAGCAGTCCTATATTTACATAAAGTTGCGTGGCTTGATATTGAGATGCAATAACGTGGACGTCTGAAAATGTTCCGTATGTTCTCAACTTAAACATTCATCATTTATACTGAATTGCGGACTGAGGTTTCTTGAAATAAAATCCTGTCAGCTGATTAAGGTGTCGAAAAGCAAATGCTTATATACTTCATATAGCTGCAATTTGATTGGTTAAAAAGGTCACGTGACCTAGTTTTCAAACTTTGAAACTTTTAAAGGCCAACGAAGGTTAGCTAGCTATATAATTTACGCCAGTTATCAATGAAAACAGCAAAAAATCATTCCGATGCCAAACTCAGCACCACAAGACAAGTTTTAACTGTGACTGTATAACTTACATTGGAGAAATCAGTTGACGTTGACTTCGACACCACATACATAAAGTCATCAAAGGTCAAGGTGACTTCAACTTCACTGAACAACGAGCAACTGACGATTCAATAAAAAGCGGCAGTCGTATATAGTTGAACGATTTGCCCGACGACAAATACTTCGAAGTATTACAAAGTCCCTTTCAGACAAAACTTTGTATGTTCAACACTGGGAAGGGTTCTTAATGTGCAAGGGTGGAGACTGGCACCATAAATTAAAGTCAGGTGAATTTACTGTGACTAATATTATCGAATTTTATCTCCAGTTTTACCAGCACAAAAGTTGTTTCTGGTGCGCCACCAAGCAGAAAACACATTAACAATTGTACTAACGCAAATATTTTTGTCTCTACCTCACCGAGACGGACGGATAGTAGTGGTCATTAGTCATCATTGCAGACGCTGCAACCCGTGCTGATCACAAAATTGAGGACTTGCAAGTGCTGCAAAAGCGCTACCAATTGTCTTAAGCATTATGCTTAGTAAGTAAGTGGAAGTACAGAGCCCGACAAATACCCAGCATATTCATAGCATAAAATATTACTTTTCTGAATATACTTGATAGAATAGAACCTGGGAGAAGGGCATCCGAGTTTGAAAAAAGCGATTTTTGAAATATCCACCAGTAAAACGATTTATTGCTCGCACTTTTATAATACAGTGAATAGACATCAGATACCCACAACCCTGCAGTTAGCAACATTTCTATTACTTGCTGCCCACTTTCAACTTTGGTCTGTATTCTTTGTCATTTCCTAATCTTACAATGGTTCCTCAACTACAGAGAAGCAGTTTGTGGCACTTAAAGCTACAAATAAGCTTATTTCATAATTCATTCAAAACAACAATTAAATAAATAAATAACTAAAAAATGAATAAATAATAAATAAATAAATAAATGAATAAATAAATGGATAGATAACTACATTACATTCTGGAACAGAAAATCAGCGGCCAGATTATTTATATATGTCCTATCCTTGCGGACAGACTTTGTAGACGTCACAACTGCAGTAGGTGTCTCCGCAAAACGAATCCATGCCTATGATTTCAAACGTTGCCGTAAAATCTTTGGTGATATCCTCGCAAACGTCAGCACAGTCGTCATCCGAAGAACATTTCATATCGACTGGAAAAAAGACAAAAGTCATTGAATGCGTCATGTGCACACAACAGCCTTGCGGTCGCTTATTAGCCTTCTGTGATGTTTGCATGTTTAGAATGGCAGATTTCAATGTAATTTAACGTAATTTAATGCAATGTAATGTAATGGAATTCACTTAGGCCCTATTTCTTTAAAGATTAAACGGATTAGATTAAAATTAGTCCGTATTAAAGAAATAGTACATTAAATTAACCGGATTAAAATTTAATCTTGTTTCTTTATTCACACTACGAATTAAAAACTCAACGAGTTAATTTTAATCCGACCTGCTTAATCGCTGTTTTTTTTAAAGATTAATTTTAATCCGTTTAATCCGGTGCCTGCCAGAGATAAGATCAGGGCCGAGAAAGTCCGGCCAGCTGGGCCGGGCCGGGCCGCGCCGACCTGATGTCCAGTCAGGGCCGGGGAGGGCCGGGCCTGAGAAAAAATTAGTAAGGACCGGGCCGGGCCGCGCAGCTCCCAACGGAAAAAGCCCGGCCGGCCCGGCCCTGTCCGGCCCTGCCAAGCCCTGACGTGTTTTTACATATTAATCTATTGCACATGTACACTTTCCAATACTAATAATTGTCTTTGCCTTCCTGACTTCAAATTTCTTGCTTACTTTGCACTAAATGAGACTGCATGTACCAAATGTTATTTGAGGTTGCGTACGGTTTTTCGAAATTTTAGTTGATAATAAGAGCATGTTTGCGTTTCTTTATGTCTGCTTTTGAGTAACAAAAATTCAACCTACTATGTAACTATTTTAAACTCACTAAAACATTAAACTACTTCGGTGATTCGACCTCGGGCTAATTTAGTCCTCCGATTTGGAGGAGTCAACAACTTGGTGAGTCTCAGGTGCCGCTTGCAAAAAGTTTCAAAGTCCAAAGAAATTTTCAAGGGCGCAGCTGTGGTGAAGATGGTACATATTCTAGCTACGTTTTTGACGGTCTTCAAGAAGAAGGCTATTAAAATCCAATATCGCTCATACAAGTAACTAATCACGAAAGGGTGGCAAAGATGGCAGCGTCACCTGAGACAGTCACCGACAACTTACTAACACGATTATACTGAAATACTTATGTTCATATCTGTGCTAAAATACTAATGCCTACCTATTTAATGAACTGTGAATTTCTGATTGTTGATTCCTAAACTAGTTAACCTTGGTTTGCAATTCAAAACTAACTTACTAACTTATGAATTATGATCAAGTGACTAATTTCCCTGCTCTAGAGTGAGTTGTTTGCACGCAATTTATAACTTAACTGATTTGTGCAAAAATTACAAAAACCCACTCAGACACTGTCTCAGCTGGCTTTCTACGCATTCCCAACCTATCGACCTACCGACCTACCGTCCTACCTCTACATCTACATTCCTACTTATCTAAGTCCATAACGTCCCGAACCGCTACTCGATCCGATCCTGGCAAGCCCTGCAGCCAGGCGAGTGGAAGTCGTACGAACTTCACACTTTTCGCTCGGACATGTTCAAAGCTAGTTAGTGAATTTTGATGAAAGCCAGTTTGGACAAAAGTTGCATAATCTGGTAGAGCTCGAAAAACTGAACGTTTTGGTTTTTAACAGAAATTAAAAAGGTACAGTAGTTAACGAGAAAACCTTAATTGATATTTTAAGTGCGTGAACATATTTAACACGCACTATACAGTCAAGTTTATTTACGTAATGCCAAAACACTGAAATGGTTTTATGAATCTATATGAATTTAATATTAATATAGAAAAAAATAGAAAAAACGTGGAAAGTAAATATCAAAATATAATTAGTTGTCTTCTCCAGTGAAAGATGATAGTGACAATTGTATGCTATTGCATCAGGAAACCTAATGGATATCGCTAAGCATTTAATGTTCCTAGATTAGGCATACATACCTGATTGCTTTAACCAAAACTGATCAGTAATAGCACTAGTAGATGAAGTAGTGATAGACGCTGTTCACAGCAAAATTCAAGATAGGTATGATGCTTCAGCACAGAGTGAGTGTATTTAAATAGCAATACATTGCTAATTATCTCTATAACAGTTTGCCATCCATTTTTGCCTGGATTTGAATAGTATAGTCAGTACTTCTATCAGACTCAATTAAAATTCATACTCTGTCCTAGATTAATGCGAAGAAATTCAATTCCAAGTTCAATAACACATAAATCACATTGATATACAGAAGCTTTCTGAAACCCTGATTCAGGCTCCATCATTATTTTGTAATAAATGATTTCTGCGATAACGACTAAATCCTGGAGCAATCTTCGATATAAAAGCGAAGGGGAGGCCAGTTCGTGCTGTGCGATATTCATTTTTAAATATCCATATTTCCCCAACATTAATTGGACGTTTTCCTCCTAAACCTAAGTATTTTTGCACCCACAATGCTTCCCCCAGCAAAGTATTTAATATTCCACACTTAAATTTGTACCACGTACAGTCAGTACAGTAACTCAAATTGAACCGGTTAGTCAGCTTGTGTTGGTGAGCAGTTGGAAATTTTTTGAGAAGAAGAATTTTGTTGGTTTTTGTGAAGGTATATCTCCAAGCAGCATAATGACGTCTCTGGGGTTGTCTCTGGGCAACATCTGCACTGTCTGGTATTTGTTTACGCGTAGTGTAGAATTGCAACGCTAGGTTAGGATTTCTCCTTAAATAATGGCAAAAGAATGTTGCATGTCAGATTGTCTACGAATAAATAAATAGCAAATAATAACAACTACAAAAGCTGCTGACAAAGCTGCCTCTGGTTGTCTGCAGCAGGGACGTCAGAGGTGTTACATCTTAGGGAGTTTATCCTGGCTTAATTTTGAGATGGCATTGGCTTGCCTGTTTCCGTTGAAATTGCTAAACTTTCTATACCGGTTTTATTCTTCCAAGTTCCAACATGAACGTGTGTCCCCTCCACTCTGACCAGTCGAAACACTTTTGATGGTGACTCAGCGACGAAAGCTCGGGAGCGGAGCCATGCCACCGGAGAACCATGAGATATATACATGCTTTGCCTGCTATTTTAGTAAATTTAGTTTCTGAATCTTGTTTATGCAGTTGAATCAGACTCTTAGTATGCTTTCTTATTGCCTGCCTGTGTGACTAGTTCAACCCTCTGATATATGGGATGATCGATCCCTTGATTGACGCGCGCAATGCATGATCAATGACTGAAATTCGTTTAGGGAAGGGGTTGTTTTCCTTGTAGTATCCTATTCAAGTAGTATAAAGAGTCTGTATACGTTGAAAACTTGATTTATAACCAAAAATGTTTACTCAATTATATAATTTAATTTAATGAACAAGCTGTATTATTTTTAATTCATGAATTAATTCTGATACAAACTCTTTTTACTTTTGTTCATTTTTGTTTACTAAATTTATCTAATAGCACCGCTATTCCCTTTTATGACTTCTGTGTTTTGGATTTGAACAAACGACATGTCAATAAACTTGAAAAATTCCAATTAAATTTATCATTGAAATTTTGTTTAGAATTGTGAAATATTATAAAGTTCCAAACATTTTATACATTATATAAGTTTCCTTTACTTGATTTAAACAATTTTAGCTGAGTACTAATTTGCCTTTTTTACTTCAGATCAATTTTACTTTACTTGAGTTAATCAATTCCATATTAAAACTAATCTGTTTTCTTTTGTTATTTTATAAGAAATGGTTATTTTCCGCAAATCGAAAAATTTAAAAAATACCTTGATAGTTCCAGTTTTAACTTCTTCTGATATCAATTTTAATTCTGATATTATTTTTATACGATATTCCTTTTGTTTTAGAAGCTGATGAATGTCGATTCTTGACTATGAGTCCTTCAATTGAAATGAAAAACGCAGGCATGATTTACAGTTTCAGCATTTGTAACACTTTGCTTGACGGTTTTGTCAAATAAAAATCGTAACTTCTTCTGTTTCAATACCAGTAGTGTCATTATGTCATTTCTAAGATATTTTCGAGTTTAAAAATTATTGGTAAAAATAAATATGATAAATTTATTGAATAATATAATAAATTGATAAATAACATATAACAATAAATGAAAAATATTTTCTTCAATATGGTTCCAAAACTTATGGAATCAATCTACACGAATGAAATAAATCAAAAGTTTTTAATGTTGCATGTAAAATACAACATACAGACGCCAAATTTTCATTGAAGTCTAAATAATATAACATTATTGGTTCGCTGTCGATTGAAGCTCAAGAAATCTTTCTTCGGCTTCTTTATAAAAGGTGGCGTTTTTGATTTTGTTCCACTTCAACCACAGACTTCTTCGGAACAAACTTTTGACAAACCGTCGGCACATGCCTGTCACAGCCAATGGCCACTGATAAGGAACTTCCTTTGACCAAAGCGATCCGACCATGATAAAAATAATAGCTGTCCCAATTGATGCGACAATAACGCATTTCCATTGACAAAATTTGAATTAATGTCCTTGTTGGTCAAGAAAAACACGGATGTTTCTCATATTTTTGTAGCTGATATAGAAACAGTTTTACTTCTAACTCTGTGAACGTTCTGTAGCCTTGGGGTCTTCAGTGAACATACAGAAATGCGTTCTTGGGTCACCATTCAGCCCGATCCCAAGACATTTTTAGTACCCCAGGACAGGTTTGACAGTCTATTAAAATTTTAAATTCACGTGACATGGCCTGATCAACAGTGTTATTTCCCACAAAAATCTTCATCTCAACGGTTTTGTTTTTGCCAATGGAGTGACCATAGCAATGATAGGTTCGGCGATATCATTTGCCAACTTAATGGCACTATGAATGCAAGTGGAAAAGAATGTAGGATCTCGCACCAATCACAGAGACGAGATATATCCGAAAACATCCATGGAAGAACTTCGACGGTGTCTGAAAATAAAGTGGAATATTTGAGAATGACTAATTTAAAACTTTTCACTTAAAATGAACCAAAAACCAACTCTTAACGAATAAATTTATCTGAAGATGAACATTCCTTAACTCAAAGTAAGGAATGAATAATAATTTGTCCAGAATTGATTTCTCAAACGAGAATCACTACCCGACCAGACTTGCGTAACACAAAAATCACCCTGAAATCATTTCAGCTTTTCTTATCGCTACTTTATAGATATGCTATTTTTATGAAAAAAGTGAGAAAAGCAGTCAAAAGTTTAGTTTACGAAGATATTTTATAAATCTATTTGTAACGAAGGAAGAAGAAATGTTTCCATAGATAAACCTAATTTTCGAATTATATAACTGATGTCCTTCGCGAAAATTCAATTGCATCTGCAATCTTTTAAAATACTACATCCCTTTCAGAAAATTCTAAAACATCGGAATTAAATCGCAACAATATAGGATCTTAAGATATTTTAGCACGAATAAATGTTTGAACGAGTAATAGTTCAAAAATATCACTATTTAGGACTCGTTACACAGTCATATATTCATTCGTAAGGGTCACTTGATAAACTGGAGAAAGGTCTGCAAACTTATGCATAGTCTTAGTTAATTTCTTCATAACGTAACAGTCCCTGGCTTTTTAGTAGATGTATCAAATGATATAAAAGTAGCCTCGCGAAAAATT
This sequence comes from Trissonchulus latispiculum, assembly GCA_030248195.1. Lineage (NCBI taxonomy): Eukaryota > Metazoa > Nematoda > Enoplea > Enoplida > Ironidae > Trissonchulus > Trissonchulus latispiculum. Next base: position 19,497 of record JASAND010000919.1, read on the forward strand.
TACTACAGTTTGCAAAACATCAAAACATTTGAAACTATTGATCAAAAATTTTAGATAGCCAAAAATTGTAGCCAGTAGAAAGAGAAAATATTAAGCTACATTATGATATAAGGATGGCTTCTTAGCTCACAGAAATGATTGAGAAATGATTCAAAATTGATGTTTCCAAAAGGAATCACCACCTTTAATTATACAAAAATCTTTCATTAGATTAGTTGGATTAGTCTTACCATTTCTGCAACTGCTTGCAGTTCAGCGCTTGGACCACTTTGCTCCATCGTTTCTACACTGTCTGACGACAGGATAGGAATGTTTATACGACTGTTTAGAAATTAAAACTTGGGAAGATGTTCAATTTAGTAGCTTTGGCATCTACGCTTTTGTTTCTGCTCTTATACTGTAATCCGTGGGGATAATAAACCCACACTCCAGCAGTTGTTTACTGCTTTTATCATTTTGTGGGTTGTGTTCCATTACCGATACCTTGTGGGGGAGATTTATTAGTTTGATTAATTTTTGAAAAAAACAGTGGGCCAAAATAAGACTTGTCACAGCCTGGTATTCTTATCAGGTTTATCTTAAATATAATAAAACAACTGTTAAGAATGGAACTATTCTAGTTCAAATCTTATTTTATGTTTCACTGGTACGATTTTCATTACAAAGCATCTGAACTTTTTTAGATGGCACGAAAGTGTTAAGATAAGCATTTTTTGTTTGCTTCCGGTTCTTTTACCGGCTACAAATTTTGTGCGATGAATAACTTTTTGATAAGCCTGTTTGTATATTTGTTAGTCTACTGCCAGGTTGCTGCGTGATTCATTTGATAAAAGTATTTATACAATTTTTGATAAGAGTCTGATTGTACCAGACTGACCTGGTGCCGTCACAGTGTAAAAAGCAGTTTGCTCTATGTACTGCCGATTAAACGAATAACAAAGAAGTCTGCAGGTTTCTAGATCGGTAGTAGTGTATGCCTAAATATTGTCTCCTCGCGCCTATCTCACTAAATCGCTAAAACCAGAAAATTGAGAAACACGATACTTTACTTCAACTAGCAACTTCAAATATACATTATCATAAATTTCCAAAATTAAGCACTAAAAATATCTCAATAATACATTCACTACAAACCCACTACAGACTGGGAGTCACAGCTGCCAAAAACAACGGGTATTCACAAGAGTACACCAAACCGCTCCCGCCCGTACCTAACAACTCACAACCCACACTTTTTCAAAACCTAACTCCATATTGTAAAGCTTCCAAATTAGCTAAGGTAAATTTTGTTTCATCGTTTATGTAGAGTTTCACTAAAAGCTACGAAATACAAGGAATATTTCACAACAGGCAATTCCTGACAGTTTACATATATATAGTTTATATTATATATATAAATATACATACATATATATATATATATATATATATATAAATATATATATATATATATATATATATATATATATATATATATATATATATATATATATATATGTATGTATGGACGACTTAACGTCTAACCTCATGTTTTATTTACACATGACTGATAAGTAGTTAGTAAATATATCATGTTTGATAAAATGTTAAGAAAATAATGCAGCTTTATGATCCACGATGCTGCTCATTTTCGTTTTTCTAACATTATCCATATATGTCCTGTAACTGACATATGGCGTTCTATTTTTTATATTCAAAAAGTTAATTCATCCGACTCTGCAAAATCAAATATTTAAGGCGGTTTTATTCATACTGCATATTAGACTTCTATCTTAAGTTACTCATACTAGCTAACGTAGGCAGAGGATAAATAAGTGTGTGCCTCAGTTTCGGGATACAAACGCATTATCTATCTAAAGCTAAATTATTGCTCACATTTTAATCAACATATGGAGGTGAAAAGGGCTGGGGTTGTACAGATAATATACAAATTTGGCTTCTAAAAATAAAAATAACAATTGTAATTCTTGTGAAGGCAAATTCAGAAAAATTTCACTGCGAATGTTGAACGATATTAATATTGACTTATTAACAGATGATAATCAACTGTATTGGTAATGGAACACAACCTTCACAAAATGATAAAAGCAGTAAACAACTGCTGGAGTGTGGGTTTATTATCCCCACAGATTACAGTGTGAAGTTCGAGTCTACGTCTGTTAGTAAACTGCACTGACTCTCCAATAAAACGAGTTGACTATCTATAATTTAGGATAAGACTAGATCACTAGGTAACTGTGTGGCGTGCGATGCCGATAGAAAATGCCCTAAGTCTGCCTACGAAAGAATATTTAACAACAAATGATTTTACTGTCTTCACAAATGAGCCAGCAAGACTCGAGCGATACAAAACCAAAAGATAACGAATATTTTCACATCGACTTTAAATGTAAAATATCAAAATTACAGCGCCAACAAAACTATAGAATAACTCGGAATTTAAGAAATATTAACAAATCGGTAGCCCCAAGTCGGAACCTAAGCAACAGCATAAACCCCCGACCGCTTCCAAACGCAACCCAATCGCAACTAACTTGTTGAAGCGTGAACCTAATGAGAATTTAGCTAAAGTACCGACGATTTCAGACAAGAGTCACCAAAACGCTGAGCGTTTGTCAAATTGATCATTTCTCAAATAATTCCATAATTTAGGAATGCGTGCTAACTTCACGAAATATCTATCTTTAGTGCACGCTATCTTCACATAATACCCCCTCTTTTCCCCCGGGCGGCCTCGGACGGGTTTTGACCGGTTAGAAAAAGATAAAAAAGAGTTATCACAGGTATTCTACGTACTAGTAAGGTAAAACGATTTTTAGAAATACTACGTAAAAATAAAATATTTTTGATGCACATGCATCGAACCTCGGTCGAGCAAACACATTCTCGACATGCTGACCGGACTACGGTAAAACTACTCAAACTTAATTGAGACTACTTTTCGACAACGACAACTTTTGACAACTACTTTTGACAACATCTATGACAATACAACACAACTACAAAACAACATCCTAAAGTAGAGAACCGTCCGAAGCCACATAGGATTCAAAAAATACCCCAATTGAGGAAAACCACGAAAGGAGAAAATATATAAACCATATGAGAATATATATATATGCATAAAAAGAATGACAAAAGACAATATATATTGTGCAAAATTGCAGACAAGGTAATTATAGAGAGGTGTACTCGTACAAGACCGTAGTAGCAATGCCAAGATAAACAATATAGGGTAAACTAGAGAGTACTTGCCTAGCTGCGTATTTAGAGATAGAAAGAAAAAGAAAAATTTTAAGGAAAATAGGCGAAAGTGACAGTCAGTAAATCAAACATATGAGTAAAAACAGTTAAGAAAAAGAAAAGTGAAAAAAATCTACTAGCCCGGCACCAAATATATACATTACAACGGCCAAGCCGAGGTAGCGGGCACCCATGAAAAAAAATTAGAAAACAATCAAACGACCCCAATTTTAAGAAAAATTTTGTCCCAAGACTCCCACCCAATTAACTATGTAAAATATACGACAGACAGAACCCGAAAAAATACCACAACCAACAGCAAAATACAAGGGTGACTGGAAAGTGTCAGCAGGTGTGCCAGGGAAAGGACAGCGGTATTCACTTCAGCACCGCACAGCGATCCCAAGATCTCAAAATCCAGCAACAGTTCACTCTGGACTTGGCTGCCACAATAGGATGGAAGAGCCCAAAAGTCAATGCTGGACCACCAGTCGACAGTTGGCCAGGAACCCCGGGCCATCAAGAAACCAAGTCAGGATGGCAAGACAAACCAGAAGGCCCAACAACCGACCGCTAACCGGGTCAGCAATGTAGGCACAGTCAGAACAGGAGCGCACGTACCCAGCAGGTGGGCCTACGACCGCCGTAGAGCCCCCTGCCAACGCCAGGACCGGGCAGTCAGGAAAACAGGAGGCCCTGCAACCCCTCCTGCACAGTCCGTTCACGGTCCAAAGGAACCCCAAGACGGTTAGGCCCCCGCCTAGTCAAGGGAACGCGCAGGCAAAGCGCGGCCGTACCCGCATAGACATAGCACCCATACAGTAGAGAAGTCACGGCCATACAAATGGCAAAACATATGTAAAGTTACCGGAAAATCCGGTGCACCAGTAATAGCACCAAAACAGGGGAACCAGCCTGTGTGAACAGCCAAGCCCACACCCTCACAACCGGCGGCCAAATCACAATGGGCCAGATTGACCCCACCAGCAGCCAGACGAAAGCTGCGCCGCAACCACCACTCAGATCCATCATAGACACCAATCACCATTGGGAGCACACCTGCGCACCAACAGGGGGGGAGTGGCACCGGACAGTAGACATGATTAGACGAACACAAAATCTAGAACAAAAAACAAAAACTTAAGGCCAACAAATAAGGCACAAATGGAATCTGATTAAGAAAATGGCAAAGATTATGCAAGAAAAATAAACACAACATAATATAGACGACACAAGTACAGCCCCACCTAAGATTTGGAAAAAGCTCCAGACCAGAGTGTCGGTACGCCCCAGCATATGGAGGCACCGGCACAAAGACCTGTGCGAATTCAAAGAAAAACTCAAAAAGGCTACTTGAAACGGAATCTAAAAATAGAAAAGAATGGTACCGAGCGTGCGGCCCTCCCACCCGGCATACGGAGGTCGCGACTACCCGCGGGGTACCACTCTAAAAGAGAGTGAGAAAAGGTAGGAGCCCAAAAAATTAGAAAAAGTCCAATAAAAAGTGTAAAAGTAAAAAGTAGACCACGACTTGCGAATTTAGAAATTTCAGAATCAAGAAAAATAGAAATCGACAGGAACTACAGGGAACGGGAGGGAAAGAAACCAAGTTTACTCTGAAGAGATCAAAAAGTCAAAGTACATATATTCGTATCAAGAAGTCTAGTAAAATAATGATATCAAAAGACTTTGTTCTAATAGACAACTCTAAGGAAGGTTAAACCGAAAATTCAACAAAAGATGAGAAAAATCTAGAACATCAAAAGAGTTCAAGAAAAGCAAAATTTATCATTATAATTATTACAGGAGGCCAAGAAAGCCTAAGCAAAAATTACAATCTAGCTTTTAAGAATCTCGGAAAACAATAAAAAGATCAAGCAAGTCGTAGTAAAAAATTAAAAGTTAAAAGATTAAAAGGAAGATGGGAAGACCCCATTACCCCCCACCCAGCTAAAATTTTAAAGACATGTTACGGCGAAAAGTGAAACAATAAGTAAACAAATAAACGGGGCACAACACTATAACACGCGACGAAATTATTGGAGAGCGCGTTGGACCGCCTCCCGTATGGCCCGCTGATGTTCATCCCAAGCCTGCACTAATTGGCGAGGCAAACCTGGGAACAGTTCCGCCCGAATCAACATTAACAAGCGACCTAACCAATTTTGACCACGTGAAGTCACTGAGAAAACATGCTGTCGGAGTTGGGCATGTGGCATGCGCCGCAGGTCACGGCGCGTGGCCCCAACACCCCAATAGGTGTCCTGGGTAGCCTCAGCCAAGATGCGGGTGCCAGAGTCAAGTAAAAATTTACGAAACAATGGGCAAGCTTTAGCCTTCGCGCGCAGAACCTCAAGCATAACATAGGCTTTCACATGCATACCCTCACCTTGCCACAGACGGCGAAAAACAGAATTTGAAGGTAACCAATGCAAAATATGTTCTGCCGCATACTTACAGTAAAAAGGATTCAAAAGTTGCGCGCAGTATTCAGCCGGAGCATGGAGACATGCCCAATAAAAAAGTTTCCGAAATTGATACGCCTGCTCCGATGTACGAAAATAGTAACCCCAAAGCTGCACCCACCCGTCAGCGCCTGGCACATTCTCAGGCTCGACTCGGAACATGTTAGAAAGCGGGTCTTCTGCACCTTGAAAAAGCGTAACTGGCTCATAAAAATTCAAATTTTCAGGAAGCAACAAAACGTGCCCTTTGGCCTCTTCAACAATGCGATCAACCTCAGCGGCTAAATTTGCAGAACGATGTTGCCAAAGCGAAATTAACGCGGCTGCCGGCTGAAAGCGAAACATAGAGGGATAAATATTTATAAAAGGAAAAATCTTGGCAACCACATCGGCTAGCGCCGCGACCTTAAAAGGCCCAAATCCGACCAACATGCATGATTCAAAAACAATTTGCCCTTCATGACGAAATTCAGGAAAATGAACGCACAATTTCCAATAATCAAAAGTTTCTGTATGGACACGATGTCCAGGAGGCTCAATTTGCAAAACTTCTTCCCACCAAATTTTTGGCTGAACCGCTGGATATATCCCACGAATAAGATCAAACCACCGGTTCATAACCGATTCTGAGAGAGCAAAAGGTGGTTCAGGCAAAGTTCGAAAATGAGTTTCCCAAAATCTGTATGAACGCGTAAAAAATGGATTCAAAGCAAAAGGGCCAGTTTGGGCCGAAAAATCCGGTAGATAGGCCACCTGCCATTCAAATTCGGAATGAACTTTAAACGGAACTGCCCGTGGATTCGTCATAATAGACCGCCAGATAGCCTCATGAAAATTTGGATCAGTATCCTGAGGGCCTGTGAATGGCGGGGTAAGCATATGGTCATCCCCTTTGAGATCAAGTCGTGTAGGCACTGGTTTCATGCACATAACGTCAGAACCTAGACAAAAACCCCTACGACTTTTTTCATGCGGCGGAGGTGCCGCTTCGAAGCGAGGATTGGGCTTTTCAGTCAGGTATGCTGCCTTATAATTGTGAACCAGCAGACGATCTGTAGTGAACTGGTCCCAAGGGACAGGTTCACCCAGCGACTCTGCGACCAAACTACCAAAATTTAGAAAATGGCCCTCAGGATAAGAAATTTGAACATTGTTGGGCACAGGAGCAGGGTCATTCAAAGTCAACTGTTGCACCGGAATGTCCAAGTGCAAAGACGGCAACGGTGGGGGAGGATGTTCAGGAAAAGATCTATGAGGCCTAGTTTGTACTTCGGTAGAAACAAGTTCAGGAGGCTCCCGAGCCACCGCAGCAGCTGATGGCCCAGGCTGTCCAGATGTGGACGGCGCCTCGTCCGAGCTAACCCGCGCCGTAGCGCGAGAGGCCGGGACAGAAGAAGAGCGAGAAGGCCGTGAAAAGACCGGCGAAGTCGCAAACAAAGGGTCCGGAGACAGACCCAAACCCTTGGAGGGAGTAGCAGCCACCGGAGGCCGAAGTTCCCCCAACGGAAAATTTTCTGGAAAGAAAATCTGAAAAATTTGGTGAATGGGCAAATCACCATTCGAGAACAAAGCATAAGCAACTTCGATAGCGTCCCAGGGTTTTGGGTGCCCAATCCAGCTAGCAATAGAATCTTCGTCAAAACCAAAATATGCGAGCACCGCAAGTTGCGAAATTTGAGAAACTGGTGGCATACGCTGCCAAAACGCATCAGAAAAACACGTGCGTGCCGCTACCGGAAGAGATCCCAACCCAGGCGTTCGAAAATTTAGAGCTGAATGTGAAAAAACTGGATCTCGCGCTTGCTCTGCTCGCCAAGTCGGTTGATTTTGAACAGACCATAGAGGCACCGGAGCTCGCGGTGGAGGCGACGACGGCGCCGACCTAGACGGACCCACAGGGGCCCGCATGCGAGGCGGTGCAGACATGCGTGGCTGAAAAGAAGGCTGTATAGGCTGCTCACGTAAAAATTGAAATTCACCCCGAAAAGTAGGAGGCCTGGAACCCACCAAAACAGGAGGGGCTGCAACCTGGGGGAGGGGAGGAATTTGCAAAGAATCTAAAGTATCCTGAACAATTTTATTCAAAACCTCCGGAGCAGGGAACAATAAAGACGTCTGCACCACTGCTGATGCGTTTTGCTGTTGTCCCTGAGAATTTCGGAAAGAAAAAGTCATCTGTGACAATTCAGGTTGAGTAGTAGGCTGAATTTCAACATTCGAATACGTATTCGAATGAAAAACCGGAGGCAAATTGGCCCCAGTTTCAGAAGACGGCGCGTCCGGGAATAAAAAGGCGGCCGCTTCATCTGCAGAAATAGTCGGTTGCACCGAATGAGCAGTCGAGGGGACATCTGAAGCAGCCCCTCCCTGAGGCTCCACGGCCGAAGCCGGGGCCCCCGACACCGGAGATGGAGAAATTAGGTTAATTTGCGGCAAAGATGGCATAGTAGGCGTATCATCCGGATTCAAACCGACAAACTCAGAACCCAATGCCGGAGTCGAGGTCCTGCAAGCACCGCCCTCGACCGACGCCACCACAGCCGGTTCCACCGACGGCGAGGGTTGATCCCGTCCTATACGGGACTGGCCCCCACTATCGGGTTCGCCGCGCTGAGGGGAAGAAGCCAAAGTAGACTCGTCGGCCAAGGGGCCTACAAGGAGCCGAGACTCCGACAGAGTCTGCTGACCGGGTGGAATTTGAATAAGAAACGCTGCCTGAGGTACCTGTTCTTTCAAAGGGGACCTCTGCGGAGACCCTTGTGGCGTCGGAACTACCGACCCCGCGTGACTCACAGTGCGAGGAGGTGACCCCTCAGAAGGGAGAGACCGTTTCAGGCCAAGCTCCCCAGGGTCATTTTCATCAGCCGAAGTATTTGATGACAGATCCATATCTTGAGAAGGGAGCCCTTCCGGCACTTCATGTTGAGCGGCAGCGCGCTCATCCAACTTGCGTTGCTCGCGGTCTTTCTGCGCTTGTGACTTTTTCGGAGCTTTTTGGGAAGTTTCCTCAGCTAATCCCATTAAAAAGGCCCCCGCACGCTTAGGAGGATTTGGTCGCTGCGGAGCACCCACGAAAAGGTCATCTTTCAAAATATGTAGAGGAGGCAACAAATGCCGAGGCGGCTTTTTCGACAAAATTTTAATATCAACCACCTTTTGCTCTGCCCTCTTCTTCTTCTCTCCTGGAGCCAATTTCTTGAACGGCGAGCGTGGGATATGCGCAATTTTCAAAGCAGTTTGAGCCCGAAGTGGGCGATCTTCAACAACAACAGGCAAAACAGCGGTTTCGTATTTTCGAAAAGTAGGCGCTTGCCCGACTTGAGCGACAGTTTTGAACTGATTCAGCAATAAAAAATCATCTGATGAAAAAGTTGGACACAAATGTAAAAGTTGCTGAATCCCCAAAAGTAAATCCACAACGTCTCGAATGCCGTACAAAATTTCGTGTGGAGTCAAAAAAGACATAAGCCCATGAGTAGATTTTGATTTGCACTGCGACTCCGGATATTTCAAAATATTCCATTGGATCCACCCCAGGGAAATTTCGTCGCGTGCTTTATTGGGCGGCATGACTCGATTTCCCTGATCGTCAAACCACAAATGCGCAGACCGGCGTGGATGTTCAGGGTCAGGTTCCGGAAAGCCCACCTCCTTCACTCGATCCCACAAAAACCGGTAAAAATGATTGAAATCGACTAAAGAATTGCGTGCGTCTATACGCAAATTTCCCAAAATTCGACGACAGTCACACAAGGCATTAATAGCCAAAACCGGAAAATCTGTATTGTAAAAAATAGGCTGCAAAGCGTATCTCAACAGACTCCAAGACGGAACTTGCAAGTAAATCACGTGTAGCATAACCACTACAATTTTGATATTAGAATCGTCGACAGAATTTGTATTCATATTGAGAGGGTCCAATTCATCACGAAACTTTTGAATATCCCGGGGGACTGCAAACTGCAACATAACAGCAGATTTTGACTGCTGTATCCCCAACCACTCTTTCAACTGGAGACCCTCAACATCCACTGCGAGGAAGCCGGCCTGCTTTGCCAGGTGGTAAAGGTCTTTAACCTCAGCAAAAAGCTGAGCAATCTCAGTCACAACCACAGTAGGCTGCCGCAGCTGTTCATCAGTCACAGTGAAATTAACAATAGAATTCAGATAATCTGCACGCCACCTCTGGTCAGCCACAGAAACAAAATCAATAGTAGGAGGGGGAAAATTCTGAAAATGTGAATCAAGCTGGTCATAAGTCAAGGGAGAAAGCGTAATAGTATTCTTTTCCGGATCAGATTTTGCCGAAGACTGAGACGAAGTCGACGGTTTAGGGGTCACAGGCGGTACTGCACTGTGCTCTGAAGTTTCTGACGGCTGATACTCAGATTCTTGATCGCCTGATTCAGACGCTGAAGTTTCCAAATTTTGCGACCGCTGACGCTTCGAACGCCGAGGTCCAGTATCTGAACTAGTAGAAGGTTCTCGAGACGCTAAGGCTTTCCAATTAGTGGACGCCCCCTTTTCCTGAAGAATTTTGCTCAAAGAAGGAGCAGAAGATTCTGAGCCTGATTTAGAGCCTTTTTCTGGAGTTTTGCGTTTGCGAGGCATTTTCAAAGCAAAATTTACAAAATTCTGCTGACCAAAGGCGACTACAGGTTACCTACGCAAAGCAAAATATACTAAAATACCAAAAAATTACCACCTGATCAACTCAGGAAAGCACCGGAGAGGCTACCCAAACTGAAGACAGAAGCAAAATCGGATACAGGAACCAAGGATAGCCAACCCACAACGAGAATCCTAAACAAGAAAAGGAAATTAGTGCACACATGGAAAGTGAAAATTCATACGTACATAACATTTGTGTAAAAGTGAAAAGCAAGAGAAAACAAAGTTCCAAAATTTTTATGGACAAAAGTTTATTCATAAAAAGAAAAACCCAGAAAGGCTGTGTACGTATATACGTACTTAAAAGTTGAAAGAAAATTTTGTCTAAAATCAATGATCATAAGAAATTCAAGGAAGAGAGATAAAGATTTTCAATGCAAAAGAATTTAAAACCAAATAAGGCAAATAATCAAAACAAAAATTTTAACTAATATCAAGGAAAGTAATTTCTAAAACCTTTTTACCTAATAAATGAACCACAAAATAGACCAAAAAATCAGCTTGATAGACACAGACAAACATATATATAGTTCACAATTCGCCTAAAAATAGTAGAAATAAAACAAAAATTAGATGCTAAAACAAGAAAAATTAGAAAAGATCCAAACCTGAAACAGTATACGTATACGCGAAAATTTGTACAAATACATAGGTGGGGCACACAAAAAGAATCATACAACAATAGACAAAATATACAAAATAAGATTACTGGAGGAAGGGCTTGAGACGATTTACATGAATAGTTTCGACTGGCGGATCAACTTTGGTAGTGGACTGAATTTGGACATTCGGAGGAGCCAAAATTTTGACGACCCGAAAAGGGCCTTCGAACACTGGCAGGTATTTGCGGCTGGCACCCTTTGGAATATTCGCCTTAGAAATGTCCTTCCATACTAACATACCTTCGGTATAGTCGACCGGTTTAACCTTAGCATCATAATCATTCTTACGCTTTTTTAGAATAGCTTCCATATGTTCTTTCAATAACTTTCGTGAATATCGCAATCGAGTAATTAAATCACGCACGTACGAAGGGTTGAAAGGTTTCGTGCCTGGTTCTGGCAACTTCAAAAAATTCTCAGAAAAAAGACGAGGGTCCCGACCATGAAGGAGATAGTATGGGGACTCTCCAGTGGAAGCATGTGGGGCTGCCCGATAAACGAACAGCACCCAGGGGAGGAGGACATCCCACTCTCGAGCAAAAGCCAACATACATTTTCGCAGCATGCCTTTCAAGGTCCCGTTCAAACGTTCACATGCCCCATTAGATTGTGGGTGATAAGCAGTCGTACGTACTTTTCGGGTACCCATCAATTTACAAAGATCTTCCATTAAAGCTGAACAAAAAGGCGTACCCCTGTCTGTCAAAACTTCCCGCGGGGCCCCATGGACAGCAATAACTTGTTCGGCCAACAATTTCGCAATAGTGTCTGTTTTTTCATTTGCCATTGCAAAAGCCCACCCCCATCTAGTGAAAAAATCAACAATAACCAAAACTCTGCAATGACCTACTGATGTGGGGGGCGCATGCATGACATCCATGCTGATGCGCTCAAACGGTGCTTCCACTGGAGTAAAGAATTTTAAGTAAGCCTGAGGCTTACGTGGTCCAGGATTGCAAGCCGCACATACCTGACAGCATTCCACAAAACGAGAAACATCCCGGGACAAGGTCTCCCAAAAATATCTGGCGGCGACAATTCCCAACATTTTCATTTTTCCTACATGACAACCTCCCAAAAAATCATTATGACATTCTTTGAGTACATATTGACGGCATTCTTGAGGAACAACAATCAATTTGATAGTATCTGGGATAGGCTGCCCTTTTTTATCTGTCTGTATCCGGTATAGCATGCCATTCTCAAACACAAATTTTGAGGCCGATCCCCGTACGTACGAAGCCAATTGCAAATCCTTTGGCAATTTATCATTTTCAAGAAACTCAATCATAGCAGATGTAAAAGGATCAGTACGTAGGGCCTCCGCCCAAATTTCCTGAGCTGCAACGAGCTGCGGAGGGAGATGCGGACCATCATCAGGACACTCGGTATCAAACACATCGTCCAACACGGCAAATAAAAATTCAGGAATTTTTGGATATTCAGCAAAAACCCCAGCAATGGCGGGTGGATTCCGTGACAAAGCATCGGCTGCCCCATTTACTGAACCAGGTTTTTGAATGACACGAAAACGAAATTGCTCAATAAAAGCACGCCAGCGGGCGACTCTGCCCTCAGCCGACTTTGGCTTTGCGTGATCCCCCAAAATGTATTCGAGGGCTTGATGGTCCGTGATTACATCAAACTTGTGCAGAATCAAATAATGTTGGAAATATGAGATGCCAAAGAAAATTGCGAGGGCCTCCAATTCAGTGACCGTATAGTTCTTTTCGGAAGCATGGAGGGCCCTGGCCGCGTACGCAACGGGATGAAACTTTTCCAAGTTGTCCTGCTGTTGGAGAATGGCAGCTATACCCTGATAACTAGCGTCAGTGACTAAAGTGAACGGCTTAGTAAAATCAGGATAAATCAAAACCGGAGCAGTGACCAATTTTTCTTTCAGAGTTTCAAAAGCAACTTGACAAGCAGAATCCCAAACAAATTCAACATCCTTTTTCAAAAGACGAGTCAATGGATTCGCAATTTTCGAAAAATTTGGAACAAATCTCCGGTAGTAACCCGCCAGACCCAGAAAACTTTGAACATCCTTAACTGATTGAGGAACAGGAAATTGACGAACCACCCGAATTTTATCAGGATCCGTTGCTATGCCAAATTCAGACAAAATATGGCCCAAAAATGCCATTTGTTTTCGTGCAAATTCACATTTTGACAGTTTGAGAAGAACGTGCTCTCTTTGACAACGTTGAAAAATATCTAGCAGCCGCTGCAAATGGTGGGACTCAGTCGGGCTAGTAACTAATATATCATCAATGTAAACAATGAAGCCTTCCATGATACGATCAATTATCCGCTGGAAAGTACTGGGGGCATTACACAGCCCAAACGGCATAACCTTGAATTCGTATAAACCAGAATGCGTAATAAAGGCCGTTTTTTCCCGATCTTGAGGATAGACTGGAATTTGATGGAAACCTGAGGCCAAATCAAGCTTTGAAAAAATAAATGGAAAATATGAAATGGGGGGGGAATTTTGGGGGTTTTAGCTTTTGGGGGGGGGGGGGGGGGGGGGGGGGTGTTTGGGGGGGGGGGGGGGTGGTGTGAGGGGGGGGGGGGGGGGGGGGGGGGGGGGGGGGGGGGGGGTGGGGGGGGGGGGGGAAATTTACAGGAACCATTGGCGACTGTTTAGACTGTTCCTGATTAAAATCAACCAAATCGTCACCAGAAAACAGACAGGAGGTCAAAATTTTTGATTCTTCCGCAGAAACTTTAGGGGGAACCACCCCCTCTTTTAGGGGAGATACAGGTTCCGGAGGGGCTGTAACCCCCTTAGCACAAGAAGTCGCTTCCGGGATGGCTTCCATATCCATAAAAATACCGAAAAATTAGGGGGGTCCACCCCCTCTTTTGATAGAATGTCCCCCTGAACTTGTTCATCATCACAGTTGAGAACCAAATGATCTTCAAAGGGAGAATCAAACAAAAATTCTGAAAATGGTGACGCCACCCGTGGAGGAGGGGTCCCAAGGTCTGAGTCAACAACAAAAATCATATCTTCAATATACGTATCTAAATTTGCCTGTGCTCTGGTGACGGCCAATGGTTTTTCAAAAGACGGATCCGTGGCCAGATAGTCCTCAGCCGGGCAAATGGACCCGACCAGCATGGATTTTGACAAGGCAACTGGACAATTTGTAGGATTCGCCACCAAAAATTCGAAAAAATTTTGTTTGAGGTCAATAATCCCCCCATATGGCAGTACACGATTTACATGAACAAAAGAATCCAATGGTTCAAACAAAAAGGGAGTCCCGGTCAGTTCTGAGGAGACCTGGGCCTTTGCCCAGACCTCCGAGGAGGGGGGAACCACGACATCTACTGCCAGGACTGCAGCAGCGGGTTGTCCTTCTTTCGTAGACCATGCTGAACGCAATTGCTCCGGTGTAAGCAGGTCATGGTACAGGCCCCCCATATTCACAAGATTTTGAGAGAGCAAAATGTCCCAAGAATTAGCTTTCATAAAATCAGTTCCTAGCAAAATGTCCTTATAAAAGTCGGGAGCAAGATGAAAGTGCCACCCGAACTGAATTTGACCGACATGAAAAGGGACATAAACTTTACCTGTGAGCCTCAAATAGTCATTTCCGGGAGTTTTTGCCCGAATTGGATCTGGATATTGAACTACCAATTCAGCCCCCGCACGCAAAAGTCGTTCCAGACCTCCGGAACTCAAGATAGAAATAGAGGCTCCAGTATCAATAATTGCAACCAAAGTTTGTCCCTCCACTTGAATCAAAATAGCAGGGGTGTTATCCCCCGCAGCCAAAACGGCATCCAAATCAATTTCACGGACCTGACCCGAATCAATTACGTCCGAAGAAAAATTTTGACTGTAATACTGCTGACGATTTTCTTGGGCCTTTTGGGAGGAATACGGGACCAATGGACCCTGGGAGGACCCCACCTCTGAAGATAGAGGGGGAGTGACCTCCCCAATGCCACAAGCCACCGAAGCAGCAGAAGCAGCCCCAGACGGTGCAGAGCCCGGACTGATAGGACCCTGGGGGGGTTGCCCCCCACTAGCGGTTTCCGAGCCGATTGGGTCCCCCCGCACCGGAGAGGCCCCCTGACACCATGAATCCGACGGCTCGTAATTCGTAGACCAGACTTGCTCTGGATCAAACTTATCTGGCCATAGCGTCGTAAACAGATCAGACATTTCAACTACCTGGTCTTTAAGTGCCACATAATATTGGTCCATTAAACTGTTCGTTTTTGAATGAATGGACGAAAGAAGGAAAAAATTGCGGTGCATCCACTGAAAAAGTTGGACCATCCGATCTGATGCCTCATCCTCTTTTGAAACAGAATTGGCGCCTAGGACATGTTCTGAACTGCCCAATTTAGAAAAATCGGGTTCTATTTGAATCATATGAATTGCCAGTTGAGAAACCATTTCTGAGACCTGTTGAGCCGTCGGATTTGTAGTGGCACGAGGGGCTGGCCCTCGAACCACCTGTCGGGCCCCGCCCCCTATAGGACCATGAGAAGCTCTCACAAAATTTGGATAAGAGGGAGGAGGTCGAACAGGCGCCGCAGCCACAGGCTGAGAATTTTGAACAGGTGCCCGCGCGACAGGGCGCCCCCCCGCAGGAACCGCCGGAAACGCTGGAACCAGCGCTCCCTGCGCCCCTACGGGTGGCCGCGGCTGTCCCGATTGCATATAGTACCAACCTGAATCCTGTTGAGGTTGTTGCTGTGAATAAGTCATCAGCTGTGGCGGCGCCGCCTGAGGGTGATATGACGCCGGAGGAGGAACTGCCGGGTAGGCCCCCACCATGTCCACCTGCTGTTGAGAATTTTGAGCATTTCTCGGTTTATACCCCGGAGGGGCCTTACTTGGATCCTTGTCCCAACACTTGTCTGGATGATGTCCGCGTTTATTACAATGCTTGCACGGTGGAAAACGCTTGCGCTTTTCTTCTTCCATTTCCTTGAATTTATCCCAGAACTTCGTCTCCAGCCAGTCCTTCATCTCCCGTAGCTCCAGCCGCGTCGCCGGCGTCGAGTCCAGGGGGGGCACCCCCTCTTTTGACATGGGCTGGGAATTCACGTTAAAAATCGGAGCCACAAATTGCTGTTCGCCATAACCAGGTTTCGAATTTCGAGCCTCCAGTTTGTCCAAAGTACGTAAAATTTCTTCGAGGGTAGGCTCCCCTTTACTGAAATTTGAGGCCAATGCGGAGGCATATTCTGAGCGAATTCCGTCAAATAATTGCTGAACGCAGTGCCTGTCCCTGTCTTCTTGAGATGGCCAAATTTCCAGGGCCTGAGACTGGAGCTCCGATACGTACTGGCGCGCCGACTCCCCAGGCTGCTGAACACGCTGAGCGAAACGGTGAAATTTTTCCGAAACAGACAACTTGGGCTTTGGGAATTGAGCAGACAGCAGACGTACGAAATTATCTAAAGAATCCACAACACCAGGGCCAATTCTGGACGCATAAATCAGTGCTTTTCCCGACAATTTATTGAACATCAACCGGGCCCACTGATCTTGAGGAATTCCCTGAACCGTGGCTGCAGAAACAAACTGGGGCAACCAATCTTCAAAATATTCTAAAGTCGGTTCAAAACGCGGGATATCTTGCAAAATGGCCATATACGTACGATATAATTGGGCGCTATGTTTACTAACAGAAATATCGGTGGCCTGCATAGTGGGAGGGGTGGGGTGTGGTCGCCCACGCCCTTGCCCCCCAGCCGGAGAAAAAGCACCGGAAACGCCGTAGACCCCTTGGTCTGGCTGTTGCTGGAATTGGCCCTGCTGTTGAAACTGTTGAGCAGGAGAGGTTGTAGTCTGCTGCTGTCCTCCTTGCTGTTGAGAAAAAAACCCATAATTTTGCGGAGTGCCTGGACCAGGATCCGGGTACATAGGAGCCAATAACTGTTCCTGCTGTGGATATGCATACGTACCTTGCTCTTGAGCTGAAGCCTGGTCCTGATGATAGCCATATTGATGTTGGGCGGTAGAATCCGGCTGTACGTATATATATTGCTGATTTGGAGCATCAAAATAGTAACAATTTCCATCAGAATCGTAATAAAATGGTCCAGTTGCCTGGGGAGGCGGCGCCTCCGGTGCCGGGGCGCCAGGCTGATCCTGCTGTTGTCGCGAATATGGAGGGTCAGGCACCGCATCATTCGGCAAAAATGGATTATGCCCTGGATTTTGACTAGTTGGGGGCGGATTCTGACCTGGGGGCGGACCCCCCGACTGCTGAGGTCGTGATCCAGTACCAGGGACCGAACGTACTGTATTTTGTCCAGAACCATAAGAATGATGAGAATCAGGACTGTTGGGTGCCCCCTGAGTACTCGACGCTTGCGGAGACGTCGGGCCGGCCACAGGAGTGCGGGATGACTGAGCCGCAGCAGAGGTTGAAGCCTGGGGCGAGGCCGAATTTGACAAGAAAGGGCGTCCATTTTCAACATGCTTTTCGATCAAAAGATTTGTCATCCGATCCACCAAACTTTGATAGTAATCCGCAATTTTATGCAGCCGACGTGGATCCCCTCTCGGAAGATTTGCCACCTCTGGATCCCGGACAACGGCTGCCGCCGCCGCCCAAATTTCCTCGTCCGACGGTAAAATAGACGTAGTAGCCTGGGGGGGAGGGGGACCTCCTGCCTCTTCACACGACATATTCACAATACAAACATGATCCGTACCCGCATTCTGAGCCTGTCCCCCCGCAGAATTTTGCCCGGGGGTAGGGACTGGCAAGGGGGGAGGTTGGGAATTCTGAGCCTGGGGAGGGGGTGGGGGAGGCTGATTTTGGGGGGGTCGCCCCCCGCTCTGCACCGACTGATTCCCCCCAGTAACAGGCGGACCAAACGTATTATTCAACATTTGAGAAATTGCTGGAGCCGGTTTTGGGGCCCCCCGACCCGACCCCACCACCTGAGCGGCAGGCCGGTCTGTAGCCGGCCGCCACTGACTTTGACTGACCGGGACTGGATTTCGCACATGTGCCGTATGCTGATGTTGCGGCTGACCCCGCCAATTTTGCAAAGGAATAGTAGTCGGAATATACGGAATCCCCCAATGTCTATCCGGAGCCCCCCCACGAGTACCTGGAGGTACCCCATCACGCAAGGGAGGATCCGTATAATTTTCCATTTCGAACCTATCCCCCCGCTCCAAAACAGGCGCTTGTTCGCAGCAACGTTGACGAAAAACTAAATTTTCAACTTCAGCTGGCGCATCAAAATAAGGTAAAAATTCAAAAAGTCTTTGAATATCTTCTAAACGATCATCCAAAAAATTTTGAAACTTAGGCGCAAATTCTACCGGCATCTACCACATGACACGGTCGCCACATGTGAAGTTCGAGTCTACGTCTGTTAGTAAACTGTACTGATTCTCGAATAAAACGAGTTGACTATCTATAATTTAGGATAAGACTAGATCACTAGGTAACTGTGTGGTGTGTGATGCCGATAGAAAATGCCCTAAGTCTGCCTAAGGAAGAATATTTAACAACAAGTAATTTTACTGTCAACTTTCACAAATGAGCCAGCAAGACTCGAACGATACAAAACCAAAAGATAACGAATATTTTCACATCGACTTTAAATGTAAAATATCAAAATTACAGCGCCAACAAAACTATAGAATAACTCGGAATTTAAGAAATATTAACAAATCGGTAGCCCCAAGTCGGAACCTAAGCAACAGCATAAACCCCCGACCGCTTCCAAACGCAACCCAATCGCAACTAACTTGTTCAAGCGTGAACCTAATGAGAATTTAGCTAAAGTACCGACGATTTCAGACAAGAGTCACCAAAACGCTGAGCGTTTGTCAAATTGATCATTTCTCAAATAATTCCATAATTTAGGAATGCGTGCTAACTTCACGAAATGATATCTATCTTTAGTGCACGCTATCTTCACACGAACCTATCATTGCCATGGTCACGCCATTGGCAAAAACGAAAACCGTTGAGATGAAGATTTTTGTGGGAAATAACACTGTTGATCAGGCCATGTCACGTGAAGTTAAAATTTTCATAGACTGTCAAACCTGTCTTGGGGTACTAAAAATGTACGACTACTGATTTGGGATCGGGCTGAATGGTGACCCAAGAACGCATTTCTGTAAGACACCCGGGCTAAAGGTTACACTCCAATCGGCTTCTCGGTCATGCAGCATGGAAGGTTCACAGAGTTAGAAGTAAAACTGTTTCTATATCAGATTGTGTAAACTTTGGCCGAGCTGAACAACAAAGGTTACTATCATCGCAATCTGTGCAGCGAGGTGATTTGGGTAAATCGGTTCAATATGGTGTCACCAATGCTGATCGATTATCCACCCCTAGTAGAACTGAGAAATGCAACGTTGACCGGCTGCGAAAATATGAGAAAACACTCGTGTTTTTCTTGACCAACAAGGACATTAATTCAAAGTTTGTCAATGGAAAGGTGCTATTGTCGCATCAGTTGGGACAGCTATTATTTTTATCATGGTCGGATCGTTTTGGTCAAAGGAAGTTCCTTATCAATGGCCATTGGCTGTGTTAGGCATGTGTCAACGGCTTGTCAAAAGTTTGCTCCGAAGAAGTCTGTGGTTGAAGTGGAACAAAATCAAAAACGCCACCTTTTATAAAGAAGCCGAAGAAAGATTTCTTCAGCTTCAATCGACAGCGAACCAATAATTTTATATTGTTTAGACTTCAATGAAAATTTGGTATCTGTATGTTGTATTTTATGTGCAATATTAAAAACTTTTGATTTATTTCATTGGTGTAGATTGATTCCAATGCTTTTGGAACCATATTGAAGAAAATATTTTTCATTTATTGTTATTTATTATTTATCCATTTATTATATTATTCAATCAATTTATCATATTTGTTTTTTATCAATAATTTTTAACTCGAAAATATCTTAGAAATGACATAATGACATTACTGGTATTGAAACAGAAGAAGTTACGATTTTTATTTGAAAAAACCGTCAAACAAAGTGTTACAAATGCTGAAACTGCAAATCATCCCTGCGTTTTTCATTTCAATTGAAGAAGTCATAGTCAAGGACTTCTTCATCATTCACTCATCAGCTTCTAAAACAAAAGAAATATCGTATAAAAATAGAAGAAAAACAGAAGAAGTTAAAACTGGAACTATCAAGGTATTTTTAAAATTTTTCGATTTAAGGAAAATAACAATTTCTTATAAAATAACAAAAGAAAACAGATTAGTTTTAATATTGATTTGATTAACTCAAGTAAAGTAAAATTGATCTGAAGTAAAAAAGGCAAATTAGTACTCAGCTAAAATTGTTTAAATCAAGTAAAGGAAAATTATATAATGTATAAAATGTTTGGAACTTTATAATAGTTCATAATTAATAAATTAATACAGCTTTCTCATTAAATTTAATTGTATAATTGAGTAAATATTTTGGTCCGAAATCAAATTTTCAAAGTATAGAAAATCTTTATACTACTTGGCCGAAAAGCCATTTTGGCAAAACTGCGGTTATTTTGTTGTAAACATTTCTCAAAAACTACTGCACAAATTCCGGAGAGTTTTGGCAGAATGGAAATTGGTACTATTGCAGAGGGACGTTTGTCTTGGTTTTGGCTAAAACGGACCCAGTTTCGAGAAATATAGTGCGAAGTCTAAAAATTTAGTGTCTCCGTGAATTTTGCGAATTTTCTCAAACGTTAAGCGACACTGATCGAAACCCAAAAATCGTCCCTCGGCCCATGTATTCTCTGTCTGATACCAAAAATTTTTTTGGTACCGCAGTGTTGAAAAATTAATGTTCAAAAATTTTTGGTCTAATATATAGCCGTTATGTCAGAAAATATTTGCTAATTTTTTAGACAGCACCTGGCAAAATACTGAGCGTTTGTCAAACAACTTTGTGGAACTAGAACAAATTTATATGTTTCTTCTGAGTGCTGTAATGCAATAGGCTGACTAACGGTCAGCCTTTTCGTTATTTAAATTATTACGAAACCATTCTACTTAGCTACCTACTGGCTTGCTAGTCAGCAAGCATTCCTCCACATGTCGTGTAACTCCACCTTAGGTTAGGCCTGGGATTGGGTGGGGATCCCTTGGAGCTACATGATTGGGACAACCCAGCTAGAGGGCGCTTCTTTTGGGAGGGGGTTATCCGTCAAACTTCTCCCCTTCAGTGTTGGGTTTTCCCTTGACGAGTATAATAGTTTCTCTTTCTATTCTCGCCCTATCTCCGTTGTATAGCTTTCTCCCCCTGTGATTCTCTCCAGTGGATGGATTGGTACGTTAGCGGAGCTTCGCCTTTTATATTGGTGAGTGCGCGTTAGTATTTCTTCTGTATAACTGTACGAGTGTGTCGGGCGTCGCCCTCCCTAAATTTTATCAGTAGTTAGTTCTATTATTCATAGCTGCGCTCTCATAATTATCGTTGTCACTTATTAAATATCTCCACTAGTTGTGTCCGGTTGTGGGTAGGTTATTTCTGAGCCGCTAGGTTAGTTTAGTGCTATTTCTGAGGTGAGCGGGTGTCACCCCCTCACTAGGTCTATTTATTTGGCAAGGCTTTCCTAATCCGCCGGTGTGTTATTAACTTGTGCCACAATCTCCTCGCTTGAGTTGCTCTCGCTGGAAAACGGTACTATTGTGTTTGGCTAACTTCACAGTAGTTACATGGGACCAGCCCGGACTACTTTATGGGCCTGCTTCTAGTTTTGTTTAGCGTAGCATCAAATCCTCCATTTACTTATGCTCCAGACAGTTCGGCGCCCTCCCACCCAAAACTATTGTCGTCCAGTCCGTGGTGAGGCTCTAAAAGAGAGCCTGGACAGAAATCTTAGACGTTAGGATTTGAGTTGCATTGCGCCAGCTCTGGTAGTGGTTAAACTTCCTGGCCTCTCCATTACATTTGTCTAGGTTACTTTGCAAGAGGTAAAAACGTTGAGTCGCTGGATTTGGATAAGTATTGAAACGAAGTATCAAATTGTTCAGTTTTCTGAATCGATGATTGTTGGATTTGTTGGAGTCATTCAGTCAGGTTGAATTACGGAAGATCAGGTGTAATCAGGCTAAAGCCGACTTATGATTTGGCTTTAATACACTGATGAGACTAGACAATTTGTAACACACACATATATAGGAAGTTCTGAGCAATTATTTAATGCTTTTTTGCAAAGTATGCTTTGTTTCAGATAATTATCCAGTAATTTGTATCAAACAGCAGTCGGACTAGGCTGTGCCGAAAACTGATTGCTTCATTTAAAAGTCTGAGATCGATCGTTCTCAAACACGACTCACTAATCCTAACTACGATTGCATTTTAGGCTAAAACTAAGTTTTATTTCATAATCACCAGGAAAAGACGTCATAAAATAAATAATTATAATATATCCCAAATGCAATACAATATATACCGATTAAGAAAAATCAACCTCTCTTCCGATTAAGAAAAATCCAGACCGGTTTCGCTAGATCACTTGCTCCACCATTGCCTACGGCTAACAGTGGAATACTTCGCAGGTGCAACGGCTGCTGTTGGTGCAGTACGAGTGATTGGACTTGATCGGAAACTTCGCCGTGAAGTCTTTCATGTATTCTTTGCAAGTATCTGTGCAGTCACCATCCTGTGAACATGTCTTTTCGACTACGAGAAAGACAGATAAGAGCACATATCAAGCGGACACAACCCTTGTCACAAACTACAGAGGGAGGATCAAATGGGGAAGAAATACCGTAGGTAAACGGGCAAACGGTGTTTACCCTTTCCTGCAAAACGTCACAAATCTGTGGCAGGGTAAAAAATGGACGGGTTTGCAAGCTTCCTGGAGCTGATTTCAGAATGCCTGCAGAATTAATAATCAATTCAATTTATAGAGGCTATCTTTTTGACTTACGTTGGGCTAGGTCTTATTTTGCTGCTGCAAAAATTGCAACAGCTGCGACCAGTTTTGTTCTTTTTCAGAATCGACAGTTTGGAGGAAATTTCGACATACTAAGAGTTGGGTTTATGCCGAGTGTGTCAGAACGCCGAAAAAGCAATTTTGTAAAGTTTCCTCAAATTTCTACTTGGTTTGAACCGTGTGCGAAGAATAACTGCCTAAAAGGAATCACCACCTTAAGTCAAGACTGCGTCAGTAAATAATTCAAACGGCTGCTTCTAAAGACAATGACCTGAACGACGTTTGGCGATAAATAAATTAGAAAGTCAGCCAGCCCTCTATGCTAAATGAAGTTTAAGAAAATGATACTTTAGACTAAATTTCACAAAAGCTTCGTGTGTAACCTACAAACAAAGCTGCAAGCTTCTCAGCCATGTTATATCGTTTTGCTAGTAAGCAGGATCTAGCCTGCTAGAGATTGGATCTTTAGAGACAATTCAGCAGCTCCAGGTTTCCAGACCTGCCAGTTTTGACCTTGAACTCCGTTGATTCCTGGCCCTGGACTAGGAATTTGATAGAACTTTAGTCTTTAGCTGCCCAGACGGTACGGGGGTCAGGTCAGCCATTATTGTTCTTATCCTGCACCCACTTTAATTACACATATTGTGGTGTGGACTCACGCTCCAATAGCTTATTGGTAGTTGTAACTGGGTACTTCATTCATAACTGCACGAGTTCTTACTATACCTTAGAATGATCAGATCGCAATTGCTACAGTTTGTAATAAGCGGTTATTGGTTTTTCATTAAAGTTCATACCATCGTATAAGTTAGCGGCTAGGCACGCGGTGCGATACCACATTAGACGCTTTCCAGTTAGATTTAATTTGAGAATAAAAGGAGGAAGCAGCTACTATAAAACTTTGTATCCGACTACAAGATCATGAGCGATGGAAACCATTTTTCCTTGTATTAAGGTTATTACTTGTCTCTCTGATTTGGCAAAAAGTGTTTGAACCTCTTAAGCTATTTGCTTAATCGTTATTCTGGACGTCTGACAAAACTACACATATTTAAATAAGCGAATGGCTCCTAATTTGTTCAAGTAAAATCAAATAAAAAAGGGGAAGTATCTCACTGCTTGCAAAATATCCGTAACAATCAGTCGGCTCTGGGGCTTCATAGCCTAAAATATTGATAATGAGATTTTAATACGTAACCATCAAGGTATATGTTAATTAAACAATGCATGCTGGCTCATAACTCAGTCGTAAGAAAATTCGTCGGTCAATAAATGAAACTTCTTAATTGTTCTATTAAATAATATGACTTCTGGACTACAGATCAGCTAACTCGGCGGTTTTATCACCTTTTGCTTTGATTTCAACCTTTCAATACTAAAGAGAATCATCACAAACAGTTGGGGAACCTCGAACAGTAGTTCTTTTTCGTCGTCGTCCCTGGGAGGAAGAACACCCAAGAGGCGATATCAGGGCGCTAACCTTTGTTTCTCCCCATCAGTCATCATAGCTACTATGACTCTCGCTTCGTCGCCTGAATGCTGTCCCACAATGGGAAGCTGGAGCAGACACCTACTTGGCCTTTCGGCTCCGGTAGTAAGACATCAATTAACTGCCTATACCCAAGGTAGAGGAGCACAGCATCTTTGGACACTCCAAGCCCCAAGCGCAGATAGGGTGGGATCAGAGACAAACCCGGAAAGTTGTTTGATCCATTTTGAGTACATGACTCATTTTCATCCAGCACTCCCTCGCAGGAGGTAGGCGGACCACATTGCAGATATTCTGGTATATCTCAAGGGGGTACTTTCCACCGGGAACTCAGAATAAAGTCATCAAAGACACCGACGAAATTGCGGTCATGTTTGATGCCAAACCGGTAGTAGTCTATTTAAAGAGACTAAACGAAAAGTTTGCGAAATGAAAAACACGAAATGTTGCCCCAACTTTTGTCCGATTGAGTAACTTTTTGCCATTGATATAGAGCACGGGTTAGGCCAAAAGTATTGGGTCCAAAAATAATAGAGCTTAGGGTTTTAGGGTTTTCATTTGGCATGCTAATTACACAAACGTGACACCCATATGTAGAAAGACTGCCAGACTGCCCGGCTGCCCGGCCTGGCCAGCCAAACATACCTGAACGGGAGGTCAAATTTCACTGACCCTTGTGGAAGCAAATTTCGGTACCCCTTGTTGGCAGCAAGTTTTTCTATGAGCACTTTTGAACGCGATTTTTAAGCGATTTCTCCTGTATTTTATCGAAAAACAGCTATTTTTTAGTAAAAACAACGTTTTTCGGACGTTTGTTAGCGAAAAATAGTGATTTTCAGTGGAAATATCCTGCGAAGGCAAAAACTTTTTGGAAATTTTGGTTGTAAAACCTATTTTTTGGGAAATTTTCTTGCCCCTTGTGGGAACAATTTCGGGACCCCTTGTGAGCGACTTCGCCGAGGGTGGGGGGGAATTCCCCCCCTTGTCCACCTGTGGCCAAATCAGCTTTCACCATTATAAAAGCAAATTTAGTCAACCACGGCACACAGAAAACGGAAAGTCGGCAAGCTGGACAGAAACTGATGTTATAAGTATGGTGTTAAAGCTAACCCGGGTTTAGTCCATTTTTGGGTTAACCCCGATATTTTAGGGTTAGGCTTACCCTTGGAGCCTACCCCTATATTATAAAGCCTTTTAGGGGTTATGTTAAGTTAGCCCGGTTATATATCCTTGGAGTTAACCACACTTTTAACCGCAATTAGCTCAAGAAGTCAGCTGATACAGCTTGTAGCAAGGATTTAACCAGGTTATTTTTGGGGTTAACCCTATTTCCAACCATTTAGAACTATTTCCAACTATTTCCCATCATGTTAGCCCTTTTCGTGAAATCTGCACATAATAAACTTACAGTAAAAATTAAGCTTAGGAAAGACCACCACGAAGACAAGCAGGTAGTATAGTGTCCGCTTTTCGAGCCCCACTCCGGGAGGGAAAATCGGGCGTAAAGTCTTTGGCCGCGTCCCCCCTTGGGAATCCGTCAAGGTCATTTTAAATAAATTGTCCCCTGGGGTTTCGAGTTTTAAATTCTTGTTCTCCCCACCTGTCGTCCCTGGGGGCTCCACCTTTTTAATTTTTTGAGGTCCCTTGGGGGTTTTTCAAGGTCACCAGTCCTAACTTAACCTGCCTTGTCTTGTCGTCTTTTGTCACTTTTCACTTTTTTCAACCTCCAATATTTCCCACTTCAACGGTTTATATATTCTTTGTGCAGCATGATCCAATCAGGTTTCATAAAGTTTTAATAAGGATCTGTCCATAACTGTCACACCTCATTACCTTCCCGAGTCTGATTAATTTTCCTATCAATTTTGCTGTTTCTTTCCACCTTAGTTTACCTTCCGGACTACCTTCATTCCTAAACTGAGTCACTCCTACCTTAGTACTCGAAGTCGTCGCGTCGAATTGGCTCTCCAATCTAGACATGACTTACTTCGAGTACTCTGAATTAATAAAAACAGAAATTGTACATACAAACACATAAAAGCATCGATCGAAATCAATAAAAGCAGAAATTCAATGAAATTCTTCAACATTACTGCAACATTGCTCTTAATGGACGGTGTCAGCTCGGTGTATACTCGGTGTTAGCTCGGTGTAGTCTCGGTGTTGACTTGGAGCTATTTCAGAGTGACTCAAAACTCAAACCTAAGGTGGTTGAACGGATGAGGTTTAACTGAAAGCAAAGATTGGAAAAATGATCAAAAGGGACGAAGTAAGCTTAGACGATGGTTGATGTAAGCTCGGAGTGACTCGAGTATGTGTGAAGCCAAGGTAGTTGGGAATTGTGTTAAGTCGAAAATTGGGTTAGGTTAGGTTAGGGTAAGGTTAGGGTTAGGTTGACGCTTGAAGATTGGTTAGCAATAGGGCTGAGTGACTCTCAACACAAATCAGGGGAAATGAGAAGGTCAGGTATAGTGGTAGAGATAAACCGAATTGGTTTAAGGCGTTATGAAGTTTCGAAGATCGCACAATATAGAGTAAGGTAGGAGTGACCCATAGCAGAATTTATTTGTATATAGAAAACTAAATGGACCGTGGTGAAAATAACAATGGGGCGGTCAATCATGCTTATTGTGGAATGAGAAACCGGAACGATTGATTTGGAGAGACTGATAAAAATGAAGAAGACTGAAGGAACGAAAAGGACTTGATTAAAAACCTCATGAAAGGACATAAAAGGAGTAAATTTGGAGTAGGTTTGGAGTGCGCTCGGTGTTTACTCGGTGTAGGCTCGGTGTTATTTAAGAGTGACTCAGTGTATTAAAAAGAAGGTTTGTTCTTAGGTAAGGTCAGGTAAGATAGGTAGAAGTAAGAATATATAAAGTTGTGTAAGGTAAGCTCAGAGTAGGCTCGGTGTAATCTGGGGGTGACTCAGTGTACAAAAAAGAAGGTTTGTTCTTAGGTAAGGTCAGGCAAGATAGGTAGAAGTAGGAATATATGAAAGGTGGAGAAAGTATGCTCAGAGTAGGTTCGGAGTAATTTAAGAGTGACATATACACGAAGAAGGCAAGGTGAATGGTAAGGCAAGGTAGGAAGGTGGATGATGGAAGCAGGTTGGATAAAATAAACTCAAAGTAGGTTTGGAGTATTAGTGACTCGGTGAAAGAAATTAGGGAAGCCGAAAAGTCGGGGAAGGCAATGCAGGTGAAGGTTAAAAGTTGAAAAATTAGGCTCGTTGTAATTCAGGATGACTCAAACAATAAACTATGGTAGGGTGGAAAGGCAAGGCGAGAAGGATTAAGACAAAATCGGATAAAAAGTTTAGGTCAGGTAAGACAGATTAGGTAAGTGTAAGCAAGAAGTGACCCAGTGTCTGAAAACTCGGTGAACAGAAAGCAAAAGTAGGAAGGCGAGTTCGTGAAAAACTAGATGAAATAAAACCAGAGCAGATAAGGTAGGAGTGACTCAGTTTAGGAATAAAGGTAGTCCGCAAGGTTAAATAAGGTGGAAAGAAACAGCAAAATTGATAGGAAAATTAATCAGACTCGGGAAGGTAATGAGGTGTCACAGTTATGGACAGATCCTTATTAACATTTTATGAAACCTGATTGGATCATGCTGCACAAAGAATATATAAACCGTTGAAGTGGGAAATATTGGAGGTTGAAAAAAGTGAAAAGTGACAAAAGACGACAAGACAAGGCAGGTTAAGTTAGGACTGGTGACCTTGAAAAACCCCCAAGGGACCTCAAAAAATTAAAAATGTGGAGCCCCCAGGGACGACAGGTGGGGAGAACAAGAATTTAAAACTCGAAACCCCAGGGGACAATTTATTTAAAATGACCTTGACGGATTCCCAAGCGGGGACGCGGCCAAAGACTTTACGCCCGATTTTCCCTCCCGGAGTGGGGCTCGAAAAGCGGACACTATACTACTCAAGCAATATAAAAAATTCATTTTCACTATCAATAACAAGTTTTAAAAAATTTTCCTTTTGTTTTTTATCCAAAATTTAGTCCAGGCTAACTTCTAACCCTCGCTACTGAAAAGGGTTGAGGTTTGCTAGATTTAATCCCAATTTTAACCCGGGTTTGAAACCTAATTATGGTTATAACTTTGGGTTAAGGGTTAAACCCCATTAGCAAAACCCGGGTTTCGTTAGATGGAGACTTCGTGACCGGAGTTTGGCCATTGAAAATTCTAGTGGAGACAAGAAGTATTTCAAGGGCCCGAATTATTTAACCGCTTGGCACAAATGTGAGCACCTTTTGGACCTCTGTATGTGCCAGATCACAGCCTCATATCATAACCAACATTTTCTTTTCGTTGTACAAAAATGTCACCTACAACTTTGAAGAGCATTTGGCTTTGTAGATGTAGATGTGATAAATTCGTTTGGTATTTTTCTGCAGATGGTAGCACACTTTCCTAATCAAAACGCCAAAAGAAAACCTAAGAAGACTGGAACTACTCGCTTGGAGCAGATTATTATTATTATTATTATTATTATTATTATTATTATTATTATTATTATTATTATTATTATTATTATTATTATTATTATTATTATTACAAGACTAGTGGCTTCGTTGTTCAGTTTATATTAAGAGATACACATCTATTATGTTTAGTACAGACATATATTCTACTTTGCATTATTTAACAATCGCTAGTATGTTTTCTCGTTATATGTTTTTGTTTCTGTTTCCTGGGGGCATACCGTCTTCTTGCTCTTGTAAGCATTTTATGGTATACGTGATTGATTCGTTTCTTTAGTGTTGCCTTCCACTGCTTTTGTTGCTCTTCAGATTGGTTACCAGTCTTTGCATTTAAAATTAACAAACTCTAGGATTTCGTTACCAAAATCATTGTCCGTCAAAATTCAATCCCACACTGTTGAATACGAAGAGACTTTTAGTTTCTTCTCCAAAACGACAAACTGCATTTCTTTCCAAAATACTTTATCCAACCATAATAAATTTTCAAATCGAAATCAAGGTTGACTGAGAAATCAGTTGATGATCGCGATGTGACATCATGCAGCGACAGAGACTATTATTACAGAAACATGAATAATTTGAGATCGAATCCTGACACTCCCTTTATTAAGTATTCTCAAATTAGAACTCTATACTAGTTAACATTTAATTAGGGGAAGCCGGCCATTCCCGTCAAAGTCTTGATTAATTATTATTAAAATATCGCTCGTTTTTGACCTACGAATTTAGAAATGCCGACCTAATGCTAACAGAGAATACAATCATAATGCAGTAGATTTTAGGTGAATTATGCCTTGGATTTTGACGAAATGGCCGGCAACTCCTAGTTGCCGGCTGTGGGGAAAACATTTCTTTTCTAGCTCAGAAAACATCTTAGGGTCGTGACCAAGGGACTCTCTAGCTTACTCAAATAAGGAGGGGTCCCGCTCAGTTCCCAATCATTCTACAAACATGCAACTGGCCACGAGGGCATAAATGTTTCAAAAAGTGGGCCAAAGGCCAACAAGCCTGATGATTCGAGGGTTCCGTTTCTAGTCGTTTTTCGACTATAAAAAGTAAAGGACCCGAAGGCCAAAAACACATAATATAAAAATAAGGCCCGGAGGCCACAATAAAGAAAAATGCAATCGTTTTTGTCCTAGTACTACAAATTTTGAGCCGGGTATTACAAAACCCCAAAGGCTCCTCAAGTTGGAGTGTCCATGCTTAAATCTCAACTCTTTTCTGGCCTGCGGGCCAGAAAAGTCCTAGAATGCGTTCTAAGGGGAATGTGTATTGCTATACTCCCGTACCACACCTGTGGTCCGAGAAACAATACACACTGGGGAGAGGGGACTCAAAACAGCGACTGCTTTCTGTCGTGACTAAATGGACACTGACTGAGTTTAAAATTTTGGGTTTCGAGCTGACAGCTCTCTGACAGCTCGTTGACAGCTCGAATTGAAAAGAGTTCTAAACTTTTCCTCAAATTTTGTGTATAAGTTTCTGGAAGTTGCTATCTTCTCTATAGGCCGAACCAGCGACTTGCTGGATCGGAAAGCCCGGGTAGGCGAAAATTAATGATAATGGGGAATATTGCCCACCAACTGACGCATTTTTGATGGATATCGGGGTGCTGAAATTCTGCAAAACTTTGCGAAACTTTGGTTAACATGTAAACGTAACCAAAGGGGAAATATTGCGAATTTTGACTTGTGTATCCAACTTTTACGCAATCTACGTAAGTTTCAAAGACTTCAAATGGGATTCTTCTTGATATTCTACGTATCTGACTAGACATGTTTGGTTAATTTCTGCAATAATTTTAATTAGGGGAAAATAATTAAGCCCCCTCCGAACTTTACATATGTGTTAAATGTTTGTCTTATTTTCCTCTATTGAGGCGAACTTTTGTTGTCCTCCTTTAGCTGTTCTAGGCCCAACAAAAGTTCACCTGAGGACAAACCTCTCGTACGTAGGAAAAGAAAAGAGAAGGAAAGGAACAGCAGTGCACCTGACTGCCATGTAGTCTGGGAGGTAGACAACCTCCCAGACAAAGAAAGAATGAAAGAAAGTTAACACAAAGGTTTTTTAGAAGTCCCCTTTTTGGACTTTCCTTTTAAGCAAAGTAAAATTAGGAAATAAAAGCTAATCTTACTAAAACATTTTCGTTTATAACTCATTCAATTTTGGGAGTTAAAACGTGGTGATTGCATTTTTGGAAAGGGGAGAAAATTATCTTTCTTATGAGCCTAAGTTGCATCATCGACCAAAAAATTGTTTCTTACGTAATAATTAGCTAATTAACATAAATTAAGCCTAGCTAACACTAATTAGCATTACCAATAACAGATTAAAGCCTTAGAACATCGTAAAACACGAATTATTGCGAATTTACGCACTTAAGTACTTATTACTTTTAATTTCTTACGTACTGCGTAGTTATGTGATTATTTCGTTAAACCATCTTCTAATATATGTTATTAAACAATGAAAAGTGCTTTTAGACACTGCTGACAGGGAGATTAGTGCATTCTTTTCAACTAGAAAGACTGAATTCTTTTCGTGATAATTCTATATTCCAATTTTTATGCCAACACTGGAATTCCTGGATTTTTATGATTCTTCTTTACTTATTAATCTCTGGCAATGGAAAGGGAGAGTGACCGCACCCGGGTCACTGTGGGAAAGGACACCTGTCCTTTCAGAAAGGAGAATTTAGGAGTTGACCTTATTATTATCATTATAATTATCTTAAGTATAATAAATCATTATTTTGGGCTAATTAATCCCAACTAAGCTTGTAAGTGCCCTTCTCTAGTGCTAGTAATAGGATAATTTTTAGCTTGTCTTCTCGTAATGACAATTGGATGCTCAATTGGGACTGGCAACTCTGATTTTAACAATCATACAATTACAATTAATTATGGCTTGGACACAATATCAAAACTAAAGCTTAACATGGACAGGATCTTTAGGTTCCCTTTTCTGTAGAACTTCTTTTTAGAATGATAACCAATTAGAAACTGACTTTTTGAACGCAAGATCTAAGTTATTCCATTACACAATGTCAATTCTTAAATGTGTCACCTGTCATTCAAAATTTTGACCTTTGCCTTAACTTTGGCTTATTGCAAGAAGAAAGAAAGAAATATTATTCTGAAAGAAAGAAAATTCATTTCCAAATATTCTTTCTTTTAAGTTAAATAAGAGCGTAGCTGTACCTCATTTTTCGTACATTACGGTAGTTCGACCCTATTACAAGTTTAGTTTTTTAGTTCACGGTCACGTTGAGTTAGTACCTATATTGCAGTTTATGGCAACAGAAAAGACAAGTTTTGCAACAAACAGACCTGTTATGCAATCATAATATTAGGCTCACGACAACACGGAACTTTACTTCTGATGGAAAAAACCCATAGGAAAACCATTTGTAACTTTTGCTTTTTTCTAAAGATCCAGTATATATGCGTAGTCGGTGCTGAAAATAAACTAAATGCCATCACGCGTCAGAGTATATGCTATAAGATTCGCGAACTGCAACATTATTAGAACATAATTTTTGACAACCTTTCGAAACATAATTTTCAGAAATGTGGAAGGCAAAGTGAAAGTAAACCTATTTAGAAGGAATAAAAAACACTGATATAATACTTCTTGAGATCTTCTTTAAGCACAGGCTAAGGGCTTACTTTTCATAAGCCCCCGCATTTGTTTTCCGTTATGGAAACAATCGGAATACAATACGGTTCTTTATGTTTGCCATTTGTCAAGACAAATTTTTACACTTTCAACCAATTAATTTTCAGCCCATTACGGGGCAATTACAATCTTAAACAAAGTGAAAATTTTCGGAAAGAACTATTTCAAGCTGTTTTGCATCACACAGAAGTGCCGTCTGTTAAGCTGTGAATTTGGTGTTGTTCAGTTTCAATAGGTCCTTTGTACCATGCTTAGTCTGCTACTGTTTAGTACACTGTCTTACAGTGTTACTGTACGCGGTTTGCACCTTGAGCTTGACGGTAGCTCGCTCCGACTACGCGACCTATTCCGCGCACAGGATTCTCAGGTATCGGTCAGTCTCGGTGAGGTGGCAACAAAACGAATCCAAGCCGACTACGATTTGGTAATCGAATCGGCTCGCCTGGGGAAGAATGTCTACGGTCTAACAGTCGGGGTTGGCCACAACAAGGATACCCCAGTCTTCGACGAGACAGGCCAGCTAACACCGGAGGCAGTCCAGGCATCGGAACAGTTCAATCGGGATATCCTCCACAGTCATTCGGCGTCCAGCGGTCGACCGATCCCACCTAAAACAGTCAAAATGGCCCTAATCATCCGACTGAACCAGATAGCCACCGGTCACGTTGGCTGTCAGCCGGCCGCTGCCCAGGCCCACGTGGACTTCATCAACGCCAACATCATGCCGGTTGTTCCGGAGGACGGTTCAGTCGGAATGAGTGACATCCTTCTGGCGGCTCATATCGGCGTCGCGATGATGGGCGAATGGCAGGTCTTCTACCAGGGCAGGAGGATGAACTCCTCGGATGCCCTGAAAGATGCAGGCCGAAGTCCCCTGGTCCCGTTTGCCAAGGATGGCCTGTCGATCTTATCGAACAACGCCCTATCGACGGCGCGACTGGTATCGGCCACAGAACGGGCCGGAGCTCTGGTCAAGTTCTCCACCATACTCCTGGCTGTACATGTCCGGAGCAGTCAAAAGGTCTAACTCCCCGACAGTATACTTGAGGCATGCGTCCCAGGCAAATGAAGGTAGAGTACTATAGTGACACGGCTCTAAGCCATATGTTTCAAGGCTAGTTTTGCGAAAGTTCTCTACCACATTTGCCAATAGTAGGACATCTGTTCTCAAGTAGTCATCATGATGCTGTCCTATATTCTCAATCCCAACAATCTTCGCATGTTCTAGTCTCGAACATCAATGTCACTATCAGTTAGTGTGCTGTGGAAGGCTTCAATGGATGGTAACTGAGTCTCACTAAATCTATCCCACGAATTTATATACTCGTACGGATAATCATTGAAAGTTTATCTCCGTAGACGCTGGATGTGAATGCGAAGTTTTCATCAGTTAGATCGTCTGCCTGTGTATGCAACGATCCATTCAGGAACTGGTAACTATCCATGAACCTAATACGCCATTCCTGTTCGACATTGAATTCAAAGCAGAGCTAGTCTTCTAACCCCTTTGGTACACAGGTGATGTCAAGTTTAAGCTCTTGCCTTAAACACGGATCTTGCCAACTTTCTGCATAATGAGGTGTCCATCGTATCGCCTTAGGTTGTGGAGCATTACTGTAACTATCCACCCTAGTTTATACTTCAGGTTACACCGTCTATGGACATACCCTCTAAAGATAACTACAAATGTGACAATGATCCCTAGTCGACTCACCTTCCTGAATTGTTCTTTCACATAGATGGCATTTTGTTCCATGTTGAAGGGTTCGCTTGGGTAATTTCGGATACTTATTCAATCGGTTCTGAAACTGCTGACCTTTCTGTATGGCTGTCCTGACGAATTTCTGCACTGTATTCTCACCCCGGTATATTAGTGGTTGACCTCTCACTGTGGGCTTTCCGCCACAACACTAGAGTACGTCTACTAACCCACATGCGGAAGGTTTGTGGTGTTCGTATGTGTGAGTGAATGAGGAGTACGGTAATTTTGACAAGTGTCTATCTTTTCAAGCAAACACTATGCATTTATTCACGATGGCATAACAGTTATCCCCAAGTTATCAGTACTGCAAAGATATTGGTGTTGATTTCTTCGTTCTTCAGTAGGAAATGGAAATTGGCAATGGTTGCAAAAGTATTTTCTTCCTTTATCTTTGCGTTCATCGTGAAGGAATCTTTCACGGTTATTGATTCGGCAATAATGCTGATTGTCCAGTAGCAGTAGATGGAGGTTTTCCTCTCGTTTGGTCCTTGATAGGTATAGGATATGAACTGTGGCTCTGTATCGTTCTGTGGCTGAAATCTGGAAATGCGATAATCTGAAACTCCAATCATTGAAAGTTCAGTTCCTCCGCAAACTGTTGGTATTTGATAACTCTGTCGGCATTTGTGTTCATTGGATTCAACCCGGCCAAACACTCCACGTGAAGCATTTAATAGATTAGTCCATATAGTGGCCGATATTTAGCCAAGTTAACATCCAGGTATTGTATGTGATCGATCACCCATCCTGGTCCATTAAGCTGAAATTCTTTAATATTCATGAGGATGCGATTAATCATTGAATTCATAGGCACATTTTCTCCAGGAATAATTATAGTCTGTTTGCTGGCTAAGCAGCTGTTCATAGTTTGGTTGGTGATCGCATTGATAAATAGAATAGGCAGTCTCACTTGAATCTTCAAGACTCGGTCTCCAATAAGGCTCTGAATAGGTTCGGTGCAGTCCAATAGGAATTGCTGTGGATCACTTGTTGGCTCATCTGGAGTTATGCGACACCACCGATAGTATCCTCGCAACGACGTCGCTTGACGCTGCAAGGTCATTGTCACCACTGAACTGTTAACAGAATGACATATGTGATACCCTCCTCAAATTTGAGTTTCATGAAACAACAAGCAAACAAGTTTACATTAACCCACAAAGTTGGCAGTACATCATTGAACAATATTACAGTAATGCATGCAAAGCACTAATAGCTGACAAAAGCGAATATTACAAAACACTACTACTAATATTACAAAACTGTGATATTACAAAGGCTGATTTTATAAATTTAGATTTTACAGAAAGCTACACGAAATGTACAAGACATTACAATACATGACTACATAATTGCAATATTCACGTATGGCACCACCTAGGTATTCAAGTTCAGAGGTATTGGCAATCTTAATGCCAGTAATCTTATCGTGGATAATCTGTAGACGTCTTCTGCTGTCATAACAGTACTCCCAATACTGCTCCCATTCAACATAGGGACAAGTGTTTGCTCGACAGCTGAGTTCAATTTCTCTACATAGACGTAGACTGCAATCTGCCAAGCAATGGTAAAGACTATCACTGGCCAATATGGTAGTAACATTCTTGCGGGACTGATCAATACCGTGTTATACCGTAGCAGCAGCAGCAGCAGCAGCAGCAGCAGCAGCAGCAGCAGCAGCAGCAGCAGCAGCAGCAGCAGCAGCAGCAGTAGCAGCATGGTTCTTTATGTCTGCTGAAAATGAATAGTATCACCTTGACTTTTTATGGGATTACTGGCAATAAGGTGTGTGTTCCAGTGTCAATCGTAGTCTATCCACATAGGTCATGACAATGGTATCAATAGTGTCACTTCTTCGCCTGATAATTGAATCCACTGATCTGCTTTTAGCTCGGTGATGAAGGAAGTAGATACAGTACTCCCCTACACATCTGTAGTGAAATCTTGCAACTGGATCTGATTATATCGTAACTCCCTGTTGGCAATGAATGACATGAAGAGGAGAGGTGGTAGTCCGTAGCTGTCAAAGTATTCTACCTCATTCTCCTCTAGACACATTGCTATCCAGTGTTCTCCATCCAGATCTGATGACTCTGTGTTAGCAGCAAGATATACTGGGCGGTACCGTTGTAACTCATTACTGGGAAATACTCTAAGGAGAGGAACTTTGCAATCATTCGTTAAGGTCTCGAGGATCTCGCGGGTGTGCATAGTGCATAGTCAAAGAAAGGTGTCCGCTTATTGTCTATTGAGATGAGATTATCTCTCCAGTGAAGGTGATGATGACATCAGTGTGTTATTGCCCCACGAAACCTCGCTAAGCAGGCTGTTCATACGTTAAGCATATATAACTGCTTGCTTCAACAAACTCTCAGCAGCAAGAGCACTGGTAGATCAGTGACTGCCACCCTTTGCCACCCTTCCGTGATAGCTACGTGTGTGAGCGATATAGGATTTTAGTAGCCTTCTTCTTGAAGAGCATCCTAAACGTAGCTAGAGTATGAATGATTTTGACTGTATGGTGCTTCCTTGCAAATTAGTTTTAACTTTGAAGTTTTTGTTTTGAAAAGCGTCACCTGAGACACCCACCGGTTGATCGTGTCAAACGCTGCTCACAGCAAAATTCAAGGCAGGTATGATGCTTCATTTACCAGAGCATTTATCGTTTGTGAACTTCCTCTGAGCTTGCCATCAACTTTTGTCAAGGATTTGCCTGTATAGTCTGCATTTGCATCAGCCTCAATTAAACTTCAAACTCTGTCATAGATTAATGCGAAAAGAATTCAATGCCAAGTTCCTTAACATATACATCACATTGATATACTGAACATGTTGAACCCCAGATTCAGGTTCTCACAGGATTTTGTAATAAATAATTTCTGTGGCAACGACTAAATCCTAGAGCAACCCTCGATCTAAAAGAGAAGATCAGGTTCCGTAACTGAGACAGTCCTTTTCAAATATACATATTTTCTCAGCCATTAGTTGGAATATTTGTCTACTGAACCTTTTCTGCCAGGCATTTTTGCATCCAAAATACTTTCCCCTAGTAAGATATGTAATATTAAATTAAAATTATTAAATTATTATTAAATTTGTACCAGATGCAGTGTCACTATTAAATTTGTACCAGATGCAGTGTCAGTCATCATAGTAATTTATATGACACCGGTGGTAAGAGCTAGCATAACGTTTTGGAGGACGATTTGGCTGGCTTCGTGGTGTTATGTCTCTAAACCGCTTAATGATGTCCCTGGGTTTGGGCATCACTGTATTTGCAGTATCTGGTATTTGTTTAATGGCTTTTATT
Organism: Trissonchulus latispiculum; assembly: GCA_030248195.1. Taxonomy (NCBI): domain Eukaryota; kingdom Metazoa; phylum Nematoda; class Enoplea; order Enoplida; family Ironidae; genus Trissonchulus; species Trissonchulus latispiculum. The sequence goes on from JASAND010000919.1 coordinate 57,169, forward strand.
GAGAAAATGTAATGCTATGTTTTTGTTAAAATAAATGCCTAAATTAAGAGGACTCCTTTCATAATCGCAAAGATATTGCTAGAGTTAGATGGCTTGGGCAAGATCGGGGTGCAAATAACTTGTACTTATCAGAAGTTGCTGACGAAGCCTCTTGTGGTTGTCTGCAGTTGTAACAACAGGCGCTATTACTTGTTAGGGAGACTTTCCCTGACTAATTTTCAAATTGCATAGGCTTTCCTGTTGCCGCTGAATTTGCTAACCTTTCTGTGTTAGTTTTCCAAAGTTCCAAGTTTCAACAAGAGCTTGTGTCTACTCCACTTTTATAAGTCAAACACTATGGCTGGCGAGACGGGGTTGCCAGTATCAATGAAAACTTTCAACGTTCCCGTAGACGTGGCTTGCGTCGATATTAACAAGGCTTTTGCCACTATTGTTCACGGTAAATTGTTGTTAAATTACTTGAATATAGGATTCCTCCTGAGCTTCAAAATTGGATTCAATGTCTTTGTAAGATCATTTTCAAATTATTGTGCATGAAATTAGTTCTATGTTATCTAGTGTTATACGGAAGCACACTGGTGGCACCTCTTTTTTCCTTATTTAGTAAATCGACGATTTAGTAAATCTTGTGGTACCTAGTGTTGTCAAAATATCCGCCAATGACACAAAATTCGATATCTCACATTTAAGAGTCAGATTATACCTAAGTTTTCTACCAAATATCGAAACTGTTTTTAACTGTTCCAGTTAAACATTCATACCACCGAAAATTAAACTTAATTGACAGTTGAGGCATAGAGGTCTTGGAGCACTGATGGATAACAAACATAGTTTGATCGAAACAATGTGCATTTTATAGTGCGAAACTTTCTTCCTCATTTTGAAAACTTCTAAGACCTGCCATTTAGATTTTCTTAGGCGGATGTTTATTTATAGGCATCTGTTCAAATACCATTCTCTTGTTTGGTCCACATTTCTGCTGCATAATCTATTGGAAAAGATACAGAGGCAATCTTCGAATAGAGCGCCGGCTAGTGTCCTAAATCCTATTCTGAATAACTCTAAATTTTTGGTTTAAAATCACTCCAGTTTACGTCGTGTGAGAGTGGATTTATATATGTCAATGTTTTCGCATTATGAAAGTGATAAAACCAGGATCAAAGCAGGCTTAGGCATTGGGTTTACACCAATTCGGTTAGCCTTGCAAGACAAATATATGAAGTACTGAGCATATTAGTTGTGTAGTAATGCAAGTGTAATTCTTTTGATGGTTCAAGCATTTGGTCCAAGCCTGAACTTTAACGGTCAATGTCGGCTCAGCCGAGCCGATTGCCTGGCCACCGTTCGCAAGCTGGCACGATCTATAGCTCCTTGTACCATTCTGATCCCGTTTATTTATTTATCCAAGTTTATTTCAAAATAACCAGAAAAGGGTCATAAAATAAATAACTGTTATATATTCCACATGCATACAATACGTCCCAGAAACGTAAAACCAATCGGTTCAATAGATCATTGGCCCTGGCTTTGCGATCTGTTAGTAGTACATGAAGACCGAGCACTTGCAGTAGCCGTTTGTCTCACACTTGGTCATAGTTGTTCTGGTAGGGAAGGTAGCCCTGAAATCTTTCATGAATTCTGTGCAGATTGCAGCACAATCTTCAACATTTGAACACTTCTTGTCGGGCGCTGAAAGCGTTGAATAAAAAATGAACACTGCAGTTTAACGTGATTTCAATGTTGCTCATGTCTGCATACTTTGCCGTTCAAATAGAATGTATTAATGACTTAATGACCTACAAATTGGCCCTTGCTGGTCAAATGAAAGACTCTATGCTTTGGCAAATTTGGTAACACATATACGGCATTACATAATTTTTACAGAAATGGGGTAGTTCACAACTCTGAGACTGCGCGCGCGCGTGTGTGTCGTGTGTGTGCGTGTCGGAGCTGGCTTCAGCATTCATGCAGCCACCCCGCATTCAGAGATAGCACTGGAAATGTCAGACATGACTCGCAACAAGGTATCGTCCTTAGCAGCTGACTCGGCAGTGTCCGAGATGCATAGATCGCTAAACACAGGCGCGTTTCTTTCGCAGTTTTAGTCGCCAGGAAAAAGCCATTTTCTGGTTGCAATTCAATTGTTCAATCGAATAGAATGTACACCACTAGAGGGTCGCCCATTTTTGAAAAGTGTCTATTCAGATGGCTATAAAAACTATCTACTATTTAGACAATGTATTGGTGGCAATGTCTTTTCAAAGAACAATTAAATGTTTTATAGGACTGTTGTAGTTGTTTTCATTAGGTTTCACTAAGCCCAAAAGCACAAAAGCCCAAAGCGCACACCACAAAGCACTCCATCGTGACCCAGGCTTTAGTCACTACCTAAACTTAGCCAGGGATCTTGATATGAAAGCAGGGATTATTAGAGGAAAGGTGGTGGTATGCAAAAAGACCATCTACGAGTGGATAAAGCGGATAAAAGAGTGTATAGAATGTTTGAGAGCAATAGGCATTGAAACAAAAAGGCTTCAGCCTGCCCTGTCTCACCGACCTGTGTGGTCCAGACTGCTAAGTCTGTATGTGCAGCAGTGGGATATACATTGTGCTGAATGATTCCAGAGCAGCCCTTTACTTGAAAGGTCTCCTGTTGCTCCCATCAAGCCGCCTATCACATTCTGAGACTTGAATTATTCAGAGTTTTGAATAAAAGTTGGAGCGATGATTTTCAGAAATTATAAGCACAAAAAGTAATTGTTACCAGTCGTGAAACGTCGATAGAAAAACATTGTAGAGTATGCCGACATCGGCTTTTTATTTAGCGCGGCAGATACTGCTTCTCAAGGCGTGAGTATCAATATATTCCTGGGTTTCTATTGTGAAAGGTTGAAATCAGGATTGAAAGATGTGAAGAAAAGAGTCCAGGGCGGGGAACGAACCACCGAGCTTTGGATCTTCAGTCGAGCGCTCTACCACCCCGCCGGTCGGACGTTGAGACCAGATTATTACGCTGATTTCAACCCTTTCTGGGTTTGCTGATACTTAGCACTTGGATGTAACCTATAAGGTAAGACTGGCCACGGTGGAACTGTAAGGGATGTGCTCAAAAATCAAAGCGTATATGCGGTTATTTTGATGCGTTTTCCTAGAAGCCGCATATACGCTTTGCAACAGAGAAAAATGCGCTTTCTTCTACCTAAAAACCTTTATGCTAACTTTTTGCAATCCTACTGCGTTTTTCATCAAACTACAAAGCAAATGCAGCCTTTCTGACTGTACACTTGTTAAAAAAAGTCGTCAAACGCGGCAATGTTTTGGTTATGTTGACCCAACACAATCAAAAACCACAGCAAAAACCATGAAGCGTATATGCGCTTAAATATAAGGAAAAGTGCACTTTAAAAGCGTATATTAAACCCGCATATGCGCTTTCAGAGCGCAAGAATTTTGAGCTCATCCCTAAATTCGACCAGTCTGTAAGCAAGGTTAGGACTGGGAGGTGCAGGTGAGGTCAAATCATCAAATTAGCGAAAGGAAACGTCTCACCTTGTGCAACATATCTGTAGTAGTCAGGTCGCTGCTCTGATTCAGTACCTGAAATGTTGAAAACAAAAAAAGCTTCCACACACTGCAAACAGTTTCCTAGCAGTTAGCAGTCAGTCAGGATATGACACGAAGTTCTGTCATTCATTCGAATAATAGACGCAAAGGTTCAAAGCTCACAGTGTAATATGATAGAGCCGAGCTGGCTGTCCTTCTTGGACAACCAGGCAGGAGCTCCAGGGAATAGTTCCTCCTGGGTAAAAGCGCTGGCTCTCTCCTGTTTCGGACTAAAGGCCAGTTCACACTGGGCAACTTTGGAGCAACTTGGTTGCCGCTAGTGTTTGAGGCCGGCCGGGGTTTCACCGGCCGGCCGCCGGCCGGCTGCCGGCCGGCCGATCGCCGGCCGGCCCGGCCGAGCCCAGCGGCCGGCCGGCCGGTGAGCCGGCCGGCCGGCCGGCGGCCGGTGAGCCCGTAGGCCTAAAGCCGGCCTAAAGCAATTTGCAGTGCAGTATTATAACTTGTAAGATATTTATTTTCGAATGTTATCTTAGAAAAATAGCACAGCATAGCATAGAAAATTAGCTAGATAACTAGATAACTAGATTTGGAGTTCATTTTACGGTTAGTTTCTCTATTTTGTAAATTTCTGATTGGAGATTTGTATCCCAGCCGGCGGCCGGCCGGCCGGCCGGTCGGCCGTTCGCCGGCCGGCCTCACCGGCCGCCGGCCGGTCGGCCGGCCGGTAGCCGGCGGCCGGCCGGCTACCAAACGTCGTCGGCCGGCGGCCGGCCGCCGGCCGGCTCAGGCCGGCCGGCCTCAAACACTAGTTGCCGCAACTTGGTTGCTTCAACCAAGTTGCTCCAAAGTTGCCCAATGTGAATGTAGTGGCAACTGAGAAAAAAGTTGCCGCAACCAAGTTGCCTCAATCGCGCTTGGGGCGATTTCTAGCGGCAACTAGCAAGTTGATTGGTTAATTCAAACTATAAAAACAAGCGCGCTAAAATTTCTGCATTTGATAGATTGTTGCTGCAACTAGTTGCGCCAACTGTTTGGGCAAGTTGCTGCAACTTTTTCGAATGGCAACTGAAGTTGCGGCAACGAAGTTGCTCCAAAGTTGCCTAGTGTGAACTGGCCTTAAGGTTTTGCCTTAGTGACTGCAGGCAGGCGTTTTTCATTATTTCTCCATGTTTGATGGAAGAATATGTTATAGTTGCCAGGAGCAATGTTCAGAATGTAGTTGGTCCGTTTTGAATAGTAGGTATAAATTTCGAATAATGCTTTTTCATTTTTGGAGGAAATAGTCTGAATGTTTATTTGGCATACACTTTGGGGCTATTGATGTGATTAATTTGAGCAAAATTTGAAAAAATGTTAGAAGGTAGATTTTTTGAAACAGGAATCTGGCACTAACCTTTAAATTTTAAAGCACATTTGGAAGGACTAGTTGACAGAACTAATTTTTATATTTTTGTTCAAATATTAACGCAGGATCGGATCCTGGGTGACTCCTCACCTAAATATGCCTATTAAAGGGGGGGCTTATACCTTGAACCCAAATTTCCATAGGGCTCTTGTCCCATCAGCATCAATTATGGTAATGTTTCGCAGAATTAATGATAACAGTAATACAAATCGACAGTGTTTCAAAAAGTCAACAAAAATTCAAACTTTAGGTCAGTGTTCATGAAAAATTAAAAATTAACCAAAAGACTCTAAGTTTTGAAATTTCAAAAATATAGTGCGAAAACCTATTTTTTCGACCATTTTCGCTTACCCCTTGCCTAAATTGTCCATCCCCCTTGCTGCTGACGGAGATAGGGCTTGTACCTTCTGCGGGCTGGGAGGGCACTAGGTTCCCCATACCTCACTTGTTAAGTTATGATTTTATCACACAAAATGATCCGGCCTATTATGAGCTTTAAAATGATCCATAGATGAAGTAAATTTGTTCGTTAGACATCGGTTACATTATTCTATTCCTCTATCAAATAGCTGGGGACCCTGTTTGGTTATTATGAAATTGCTCTTCCTTATGAGAGATTAGCAATGGTAGTAGGAGACCTAGCAGCACTGCCCGTACGAGTTTGCAAGAAGGTAACTGTAATCATTATTGTTCGAAAAGGTTATATTAGCCTCTTGATTTTAAGTCGATTTTGCCAAAACAATGAAAAAGTTATTAAACTTAAGGTGCTGGTTTCCTTTCGGGTATTTTTCATTCTCACGACTTTAATCCTTTACTAAATTAGCTAAAACTTACGGAAAAGGCATTTTCGTGGTCTTTAACCATCTTGGACCAGTCCCGTAATTTTAGGTAAAAAGATAAAAAATGGACATTTGGATTTATTCTCACACCAGTCCATAGAGCCGGCGGATTGATTGTAATGGCTGGAAAGAGGGCATCAATATGAACATTCTTGCTTTTACAATAGTTGAGTTATCTGAAGTGGTTAAGTCAGTAGAAGCCAAAAACTATTTTTGGGTCAGAAAATGGCCATTTTCGAGAAATTCAGTTTTTTTCAAAATTACTACCACATGTTAAGGACAATGTTGGTTTATTTATTCCCAATCGATACAAAATGCACATTTTATGAATGCCTATTAGCCGGACTTTGTTGCTTTAAGCTAGAGATTTAGCCAAAAACCATTTTGGCGAACTACGATTATTTGGTTTTGAACATCGATTTCTCAAAAACTACCCGACGGATTCGAACGAGTTTTAGCAGAATGCAAATTTGCACTATTGTGGAACGTCTTTTTTCTTGGTTTTGGTTAAAACGTTTCCAGTTTCGAGAATATCCAATGCAAAGTTGGGAAATTTAGTGTCTCTGCGCATTTCGCTGATTTTATCAACCGCGAAGTGACACTGAGCCAAATCCAAAAATTCCCATTATCATTGACATTGACAGCTGTCAAATCTTAGCTTGTTCTATTAAAATTTTCTTTTTTCCCAAGAAAAAGAAAAAGAAAATGAAAGAAAATTTAAAGAAAATTTTGTCCCCTCAAAAAACAGCATGGCTATAGGTTATTCCAAAGCTTTCTTCAATCTTAACTGACACCTCCTACGAACGACTATTATATACACCAAAATAACAGAACAGACCTGGTAGAGCAGTTCGCTTCCGCCGTCCTTGGGTGGGAGGGCACTTCTGTGCAGAGCATTTGCACAAACCCGACTCGCAACCCTTGTACTCAGTGTAGAAGTCCACATTTTGGAAGAACTTGATAAAAGGACCACACAGCGCTTCGCAATCCGACATCTCCGTGCAGCCGCTTTTTTCTAAAATATTAAAACATCACATGTAACATGGCTCAGTGTAACCGAACCATGCTACAACCGCGTGCGTACAATTGCATTGCAGGGATTTGAACTGCAATATCTCTTAGGAACCGTGTCAAAAATGGTGCTTGAAATTTGTCGTGTACACGATTCATTTACACGATTTAGCCCGTGTAAAAATCGTGTAGTCGGCTTGCTTTGATATAATCATTTTTGAAGTTTTTGTAAGCTATTTAGTCAAGTAGGCAAGCCAGTGTTGTAATAAAGTGAATCAAAAACCTTTGACTTAACTTTTTATGTAGCAAGTTCCAAGTGATCAAAGCAACAAGAAGCTGTTTCTGCCGGAAAGCAGAAAAACATGGACAAAAACTGACACAAAAAGAAACGTGTAAAATTCGTGTCAACTTCAAAGAACACGTTTCAAATAAGTGTAAATTTTATCGTATACACGCTTTTATTTTTGACACGGTTCCTTAACAAGATTGACTGGACTCTAGGAATTGGAATGGACACATATGGGGGTATGTATATATATTAGACTCGAAAATGAGCAAAACCCGGTGTCTATAAAATTCAGCAAATTCATTAGTAAATTCAGACCATTCAGTAAAAAGCTGCACACTGGCTTCGTTTCGCCATTCAATTTCCGGCAGTAAACCTGGAAGCTGATAAGCAACAGGCATAAACGTACATGCATTCTCCGGATATCAGACATAAGGCCGATCGACACACAACAATAACGAACGGATTTGGACAGACAGACCAGACCACAACTTTGACCGTATTTAGCTTTAAGAATTGCAAACTTACTATCAACGTAGTAGTCCTGTTGGAAGCATTGTTCGGCTGCTACGGTGACTGAAAATAAACCGGAACAAACTAAAAATCCTGACTCGCCATAAGAACTGTTGCAATTTCAGCAAAACGCCACCCCCCCCCACCATAAAACTTTGAATAAAACTAAGCTAACTAACTAAGCAACATGGCCCATTCTTACAGGGGTGCGAAGTTAATATCTCTAGAAAGCGTTTAAACCTCCACATTATACCAAGAGTATGCCACCGGGTAGGTACGCTCTCGCTCCTGTCAAAGCACCAACTATGTTCTGCACCCTAACGGCTAACCCCTCCCCCCGCAAATTAGATCCTAGTAACACATCCGGCAATTCAGTACATGGTCAAAATGGCTCAAGCTCCCTTGTCTTGTTACCATACATGTGCTGGTGGGGTTTCTTCACCCCCCAGACCTGGAGCTCCCCCCCCCCAGAGGGGTCCCTCACCCTCTCCCCCAGAATCCTGGTTTTTCCGGTTTTTTGGGCAGCCGGCCGCTCCAGTTCACCCCCCCCCCCCAGAACTTCCCCTCCTGCACATGTCTGATTGTTACGTGTTTAAGGGGTCCATCATGAAAAATCCTTTAAGATGGCGGGCGGACTCTTATAATTTTCTCACATAAGTTAGTCACATTATGTCGTACATTTCAAGTTTAAATTTTGAGTTGTTTCGTTCAGTTCTCCGAAAGTTACGAACCATTAACCGAGTGCAATTTGAATATCAGCGGACACAGACAGCGAAGTTACAACATCGATACGGGACCACTGACACGTCTACTATTATGAGACATGTATAACAGCCCTCAACTTAAAACAGATAAGCTTCTTCTAAAAGATTGCATCATTGTACAGGGAACTTTCGGTTGATATAAATTATTTTACATTTTTAAATATACTGAAAAATCACTGTTTTGTGAAATCGGGATCTGAGACTTATGATTACATAACCCTTAAGTGGACAACCTATTTAAACACGTTTAGTCATCCATTAATAATATTAACATTAATCATCTATTAATAATCTTAATGCACAAGCCGGGTCAATTTTACTCAGTACCAATTTTAGCTTGGACCAAGCTTTACCATAACAAAACTGATAAAATGCAAAAAACTACATTATCGTTTGCCGAAAAGCGTAGAATTTCAACCAAATTAGGAAATAAATGCTCAAACCAGGCACTAGTCTCAAATCCTAAAACTGAATACCGGCTGAAAACCAATGTATTTATCGTCCCAAATGAAGATAACTGCTAAGTAAAGCTTTTTATAGACACTATATAGACATAGTGCTTGCTTACCAAAAATTCCAACCAGACCAACAATTCCCAGTGCATTCATTGTGTCGGTTGTTGTTGTTTATGATAACTGAAACTAAGAGTAAATAAAATTGAATAAATATGTACCAGATTAGTTTTTGAGTGTCTACGTAAAATGGCACTGGTTCGAGGATTGGAGCAAAAAAGTTACATCCAGTTGTGGGCAAAGAAATTTGGGTTTTTTCTAGTCGTTCCTATCCATGCTTAGTAACAGTGCAAAGACTGATGTGTTATACTGCATACGATTTGACTGTACCACTGTTGTACATGAAGCAACATCTGTGATTGCTAGGGCTCACCAAAGTCAGTCTTAAAATCTCTAGGCCTAATTTAGGCAGTAGTCTCAACCCCTGCAAGAGGACATTGCAACTGCAAGCACTGTTATTTAATCTTTCTAGCTAAATTAGTATCCGGGGATTAGCCTAATCCCCTATAATTTATTTCCAAATTCTCCCCTCTTCTAAAACTGTGGGAAGCCGCCGCAGATTCTTTCACCAGCCAACTCCCCTCAATATTTCTGGTCCTCCCCCATCCCTGGCTGCCGTCTGCTATTGTTCCTCCTTCCCACCAGGCGCCCCCCTAAATTTCTCAATAGACGAGGTCATAAGTCACGACGAGCCGCTTGGACTTAGGTACTCTCTCCTGAGCGATTAAGTTAGCGTTCCTTGCGCCAGTCCTAGTAGTGGGGTGAACATCTGTGGTTTAATTCCCGACTCAGCCATTTAGATAAGGCTAACATTTCCTATTTCTGATTTGCTCAGTAATAGACATTCGGTAGTATCTAGGTTTAAGCTTTAAGAGTTACTCAGAATCACTAGCTCTAGTACAAACTGTAAAAATATGTAGAATACCTTAATACCTACAGCGCTGTCCTGTTCAACAGGTGCAATACCAACATACCAGATTGTTCAAACCAGTGCTCGCGATAGAAGCGTAATCAGGAGCCGTTCAGTGCAAAGTTTCCAGACACAAATGATACTCCTACTGCAGAATTAGAGCTTTAAGTTGGCAAAATTTTCTGGACTATAACAGGTTTTAGTAACTGTAATACTGCCAACCATAGACTATAACCAGTTTTTAATCGAGTCATGTGCCGTGCCTGGTTACGACAGCGTTTCCATCCATCTCAATTCAGCTACAAATTCTGACATGGATTAATGTGAAGGCGATGTTGGATTCAAAGTCCAATAACACACAAATCAAATGGTAATGTGAATTTCTGTACAGCACTGATTCTGGTTCAATCCTGAATCTGTGATAAATGGTTTCTGTGTTTAGCAGTTTGCAACTGAGTCCTACTGTTGTTCTCGATGGAGGGCGACCGGCAGTCGTTTCCGCAATTTTCGCAAGACATTTTAAATCATACATGGCCCCAACCATAGGGTGGAAAAATTTCGCCATCGAATCAATACGTAAGTGATCTATTTAACCCTAATAATGAATTTTTCCAGCTTCCCAGGAAATGAGGTTGAAATGCCCCCCTAGTCATACTTTTCGCTACGTTTGTAGTAACTGTAGTCAGTCAGTATTGTCACTTATATCAAACTAGTTTGCAGTATGTAGTGATCAGTTAGAGTGTTTAGGGAGTATATGCCGCGGGACGACTGAACTTATCGCCCAAACATCATTGGATCGGATTCATTTTTGGCACGATTGTAAAGCATGCTTCGGCGCAGTGAGAGAACACATGTTGAGTAACGAATAACTTCGATGTGACCCTACCGGTTTGAGAGCAGTGATAGCTTAACCGCCCAAATTATGGCCGCACAATCAAATAATTTAAATAGGTGTGACCCCGGAAGCTAAAATTTGGAGTTAACATAGACCCTATAGTCTATAAAATTAGTAAAAGGAAGAAGGAATTCGCCCAGATCAAGGTAGACTTAGGCAATTTGAAACATGAAAAACCCACAAAACTGCTAAAAATAGAGTTTTGAAGATGTCCAATGCGCACAATATGTACATCAATCCATAGGTTTCACTTCTGAACAATGTTTCTTCTTGGCACAGTTACGTATATTCCTTGTGTTTCAACTTATTTTCGAACAAGCAAGAGTTTTGTGCAAAATTTGTAGTGTTTAGAGCAGAACATAGGCTGAACCCGAAAATTGTTACCGACGTGTCACAGTAGATCTGCTGCGAGCAAACAATTCTTGTATCTGTGAAGTTGCTCTAAAAAATCCAGCAAAATGCAAGAATACAACATAAATTGGAGCCTCTTGATTGGCCCTAAATTCATCCATCTTTATCAGTAGTGATTACATTGTTTCAAATCTATGACATCTTCGACAACGCAAAATGTAATGATGAAAGCAACTTAGATATGGTAAAATCACTCTGAGCTGCCTCATAAGACAGATCAATTTAAATCCGGCTTTTGTTGCCGACTGGCCTTTACTTGGCTGTCTTGAACACACGAATTTAATCCGAGTTAGCGAGCTAACCCGGGATTAGACATTGATAACATTTGCCGCCGATGCTTACTCCCGAATGCCAAAAGACAGGGAATGGTGTTTTTAACTTGCTAAGTCGTCTGTAGTTTGGTATTCAATGTTATTTACTTAGTTAATGTTGCTTCATGGATTTTGCCATTCGAAATTCTTCCTTAAAAAGTAAAGCTACGGTGGTAGTACTTTTCGGACAGCAGCATCCATAAGCAGAACTCCCAAGATTTCGTTAAAAATGCAAGACCGCCGATGTTCTAAGGCAGGGCTGGAAAATCTGCTTCTTGCGAACGTATAAACTGTTTAGTGTATGGGATTGTAACATATACGTTGTGGATCTGAACCAATTTCTTTATTTGAACATGACATATCATCTTGACGTTTCTTCTTTTTGCAAAAACCTAATTTGCATATCATCAACATACATTGATTCCACAATGCAGCATGTGTATTTCATAGGAAAGACTGTGAATATGTAAAGAAATATATTTTAGCCGTCTAAATTCTAACTAAATTTCTAGTTCTAACTAAACTTCCAGCCTTTTATCGTTCCAGCTACGTTTTTATTTGTGACAAAGTGTGCATAAATGCTCTCAAGAAAGCCTATCCTTCAGGACAGTTTTCGCTATTCATTGCACGTTTCTTTAACGTTTATATTTTCTTTTTGTTTCCAAGAGGAAATTTATTAATTGCAACAATTGGTAGGACAATTCATGGCCAGCTGTTTCTTTATCGGCAGTTCCTTAGCGGCTTTAGCGGCAGAATCCAAGAATCTTTGAGATTTATTAATTCCAACAATTGCTACTATATTCCTTTTGCTGTGTCCCCAAAAGCATCCCGAGAAAAACTTTTCCAATATTTATTGCAACATTTGCTCAAATTTGTGTCTTTAAGGAAGCAGTGGACCTCAAACGATGAAAGCGGGGGAATTATTGGAATTTTTAGAAAAACTTGACCTAAAAGAATTCAATCTGTTTGGCTTTGATAAAAGCGAAAATTATTGGTAAATTATCAGCGAAATATTAGTGAATGTATCCACCACTTTAAGGAAATTTGAGATAAAATGATAATGGCACTTTCTAATTGATTTTCGTATGCAGATTAAAAATGTATATACAATTTATTCTCCCGCAAACTTCCCGAACATTTTCGCTTCCCTTCCACCTGGACCAATTAATCACCAAGCTTGCAGTTTTCAAAATTTTCCAAACTGAATTAAATCCTAGACTAGGAACAGCCTTAAGCCATTCCTCGAATTCGGCCAGAAGCTTCTTGTGCTTTGTTAGTCCGGAAATAGAAGGTTCGAGATATTATCCCTTAGTAGATCATAAGCCTTTTCGGCTATCTCTTCCATATAGTCCTTCATGCGGACCACTAAATCCTAGGGCTCACCCGTGGTAATTAGGCACTTTGGCTCTTTGTATCCTGACACATTAGGTCCTACAGACCGATGCTGGAATTAACTCTTGTTCATAAGTTAATTTTATACCATCTTCTTTGTTGGTTGGCTTAAACATGCATTCAAAATCGTAGGGAATTCTGAAAGGATAATACCACACAGGTACCGGGATTCCTAAACTCACCAATTTTCTGTAGAAGACTTTAGTGGGTCTGGCACCACCGCCAGGAAATATGTGCTTTATGCACGTGTGTACACTTGGCACCCCACTGAATAACCAACGCCATAATCGATTGAGCCAAGCTTGTTAGGCCGTCTTATGATTGAGCCACGTGTTATTAGGATTGAGCCACCCTTAATTTATTCACAAATTGAAATTTAATTTGGGAGTGCTAAATGTCACTAATCACTCCCATGATTGATAAGTTAAAAAAATTACTTCACATGTTAACGGTCAATGCAAGGGACAGTTAGCTAATTGAAGGCTTACCAACTGTCATTTTGAAATTTTACTGTTGTGATTGCTCAATGCGTCTATCAAAAGATGTTGAGTACACCATTATAGCGAGATTCCGTGGAACCAACATAGCGGGGACTAAGCACAAAATCTTTCCACGAAAATCAGCTGACTTGGTTGGAATCCTGCTGTCCAGTCTTTGGTGAAAAATGTTTCCAGGAAAATTTGCTGATTCAACTGGAAACTAGTCAATCCACAATTAAAGTTAATATAGCTACGTTCTAAACAGCTAAGAAATTTTACAGAACGGCTCTCTAGTGGTTGGAAATAGAGTTGTGCTGTTAAGAAATTATCTTCAAGAGGGCATACCGCTATAATAACCGGGCCCGGACGTTCCGGTGCATTAAGCCCGACCCGGAGCCCAAGATCCGCTTCCGCCAGAGTTGGAATCTTGGTGGCAAGAGTTAAGGCGCCGATATTTCCAGGAAAGCCGGCTGACTCGGTAGGAATCATGCCGTCTGGACTAAAGCTTTCAAATTTTCCTGGATTTCAGCTCATAAGTTTTTCATAGATCGCATCCGCGGAATCTCGCTATAGTGGTTTACTCAGAATCTTTTGATAGACGCACAATGCTCATGTGTGCGCCCCCCACCCCCGAGTTTTCTGGATAATAAATGAAAAAATGAGTGCACCTAGGCCATAGGTGCACCTTGTGAAAAAGTTGGGGTGGGTATAGCCGGTTTCAGGTGGCGTAAGGTCCAGAAAAATTTATTTTGGGGGAGGGGATAACTTTTTTCAAAAATTTAGAAAAATATTGTTAATTGATTGTTAATTGTTAAAAATTTTGCAACATTGTTCAAAAAAGTCCAAATTTTTGGCTTAAAGTATTTATTATCGCGAGTCTCAGTGTTTTTTGCTCAAAAACGCGTGTAATTACACACTTTTTTCTGGAAAATAGCAAAATTTCGCGAGAAATACGCGTTTATAACGGTTTTATGGACTTCTAGACTCAATATTGACCTTATTCTGGACTCCGAAACATGTTGGCAATCAAGTTTTCGAGTTTGAAAACACTGTCTAATGTGAAAATTACTTAATGAGTTCATGTTTTTCGGCATTAGCAATGGCTGAAAATGCGATTTTGGGCATAAAAATAGAAAATCTTGAGGGGAAGTTTGGGGGGGTCTAAAAAGGGGGCCCCCAAAATTCCGGGGGAGGGAGCCCCCAACCCAAATCCCCGTTACGCCTATGATTTATAACCAGCAATATTTCAATATTCGTGGCCGTTTATTGAAAAAATGGAATGTTAAAAAAGTTCGAACTTTTTCGTACTTCAAGGCAAAATTTTGAAACTTCTGACTTTCTGAGGGTGGGACCCTTCAAATTTGGGACTTGGGTCTTGGGGGGTCTTGGTCTTTGGGTGGGTGGAGTCTGGAATTTAGCCATTTTGGGACGGAGCCAGCTCCCAGAATTTCAAGCCTTTAGCGGCCATCCTCCGGAATTTAAAGTCGGGCAGGACTAGGAGGCAGGAACCTTTGCAATGGGGGGAAGGGATTCCCTCTCCCCACCCCCACCTTAAATAAATACAACCTATGGCCTAGCGATTGCGATAACTACCAAATCTTTATCCCGTCTAACACCTCAGATTCCTCTTCACATGTACATGATGGGCCGCCTACAATGCGAGCCCACTTCCGGTTGGCAACTTTTCTCTGTCAACTAATTGATTTTATATGCCGCTTTGCTTTTATTATTCCACAATACGAGGAAACTGTAGTTTGTACTCTGGAAAAGGATTGAATTCTCTTAAATTTCAATCCTTTTACAGACCAGAACTCAGTTCCGCAATTTGATTTTGAAATTGAATTTTGGATTGAGACAGTATTGAATATGGACTGGGTAAGTGTTGAAAGAATACGTACGTATATATGTTTGTACTTCAGTTTACCTTGCGTGAGTGCGTGGGTCCAGCATACACCGGTGTAAGCGTGGTGTAGGCGTTGCCCATTAGTGATGTTTCAGTCACTAAAACTGATTTTGAGAGGAGACCTGAAACTGAAACTGAAACTTGTCTAGGCTGCCGACTGAAACTGAAACTGAAACTGAAACTAATTTGGGTAAAAACCTGAAACTCGGACTGAAACTAGTTTCAGTCGTTCCTTAAAGCTTGACATTTTGAAGGATTTGAGCTTCGATTCTGTTAGTATATATTGCTGCTGGGTACACTGAATAAACATTAAATTGTGCTTTATGTCAACTCAGAGGGCTGGACACCGTTCGTTTTAAAGTGAACTGAAACTAAAACTGAAACTGAAATCATTTTACGTTGCCGACTAAATTTAAACTGAAACTGAAACTATTTTGGTCCACTGAAACTGAAACTGAAACTAAAACCGGCTACTGAAACAACACTATTGCCCATGCGTGAAGCTGATGAATGTATAGCTTATGTCAATAAACGTCATATGCGGAGTGGAACATGAGTGTTTAGGTTGTTGTTGTTGTTGTTATAGGTTGTTCAGCGAAGCTGGTCTATATTAGTGCGCTCAGGCCTCATACTCTTCCTACTTTTCCTACTTTTTTCCTACTTTTTGCTGAAAATTCCTACTTTTTCACGAACAGATCAGAAAAATTTCAAAGTGTCCTTAACGTATATACGTAACTTTAAATCACTGGATTTCAAAAAATTTTCGCGCCTTCGGCACTATTATATACTTCTTCTTAACCTTACCTTTGTAGGGGTGGACTAGGCAATCACATTTTTGTTTCCATGATTCCACCTGTTTATGGGAACGGCCAATGCCTAAAGTCTGACCAGAAATCTAGAAAATGAAATGTTTTCTTTATAATCTCACAAACGCTTCAAGATAACTAACATAAAGTGTGCATTTTCTGAGCCGGAATCTTTTCGTGAAAAATCTTTTTTGAAATTTCCCGTGCGATTTCAAAGAGTGCCGCTTTTCTATGTCCAGAAAGATGGTAAATGCTACGTACTAGCTGCAGTTTTTCTCGAAAATTATCCCCCTGACCGAAATGTCTATACACCAAATTTCAACTTTGGTTGAAACTTCGATTCTCAAAATCCTTGGGTCTTTGACGCTGTTTCGGCTTCGACTGGTTCAGTTTACTCGAGACTCGTTCAGTGGAAAAAGTTTCGACTAGATTTTCAGGACCGCCTAGGCGTACGCTTTCAGCTGATATATGTTTGTATTTCAAAATTTGAAAGTTGATTGATTTTTTTGAAAATTATACAACTTTTTGACCCAAAATTTCGGCAAAGCGAATCTAGCAAATGTGAGTAAAAATAACAATCGTAAACGATATAAATGTTTTGTTGCTACGACTTATATTGCGATGAATTTGAATTTTTTAAAGCAATGAATTTTTAAACAATACCCCTTATTTCAGCATGTGGGCATTCCAGACAGTTTCATATAAGTGTGAATCTGTCAAAGTCCTACTTTTTCCGGAAAATTCCTACTTTTTCCTACTTTTAAACTGCAAAATATATATATTCCTACATTTTTCTACCTTTCTGATTTTGGGTAGTATGAGGCCTGTGTGCTTTAAACATAGTCCTTTTGTCATTAACAACCTGCCCCTCCCATATTTACCAGGGTTCATGGCAGAAAAACCCCTCATCCACTACCGATGGCAAGAATATTTTAGAAAGTCGCAGAAAGTTATCCGTAGTTTGTTATATACAGAGCGCGGTGTACTTCGGCAGTACTTTACTGCCGCGCAACCAGATGCAAACGTCAACCGATTCAAAATCATATGAAACGATTTCTAAATTTTAGACGATTGCAACTTATCTGTAGGCCGAGCTGTAATTTCAGCAGCACACAACTGCTGCGCAGCCAGGCACAAATATAACTGCCAATGAAGGAAACGGAAAGCAGGATTGGTGGCGTAATTTTCAAATTGGCAGAAACAGCAAAACGTAGTCATATATATATATATATATATATATATATATATATATATATATATATATATATATATATATATATATATACAGTCAAGTGGGAAAACCGACTTTTCAACATTTTGGCCATAATTTTTTCATAACTTACAGTAAAATTGCGTTCTATGGTTACTGCATTACAGTACATCGTGTCCAGCGACAGAGACAACCTTTATATGAGTCCCACTAGATGGCCCAAAACAGCATATTTAGGCTTATTTTTGGCTATTTTGCTTAGAAACTGTTCCAAAATGGCTATTTGGCCGGACCAAATTTGGGCCGGCCGCCTGAACTATCCCGCATACATATATATCGAAAATTGCCTCGGTTATGACAGGTTACCAATCCCAAAGTTTCTGATGCAACAAGCCGCGGTTCCTAGCTTGTTCACTGGGTCCTGTAGCCGTGACACAACATTGACATTTTTTGGTCACATAAGCGGCCAGGCCACTTTGGCGGCGAAAAAATGTCCAAAAGGTACATTAACACATCCCTGCCTCTCGGAAAAACCAAACTTCACCGGCTAAAAATGCCCAGATCGTTCAGTTTTTGAGTTCCAAGAAAGTTGCTTCAAAACTTGACCAAAACTTTTTTGCTACTTGTTGTAGAACTCGTCGTGCTGATTCCAACGATACCAAATTTATCTAGTTTTGTTGAGTATTTTGCTGGCACGATGCTCGAACGAGTCTCAAAGGGCCGCGCAGCGCCTTTTACACCCATATTATAGGGGAGCGCTAGTGCGCCCCCTACAACAACAGCATCACTAAATCCAATTAAAGTTCAAACAAAAACACTTACCCCACAAAATTCGATGATCCTGAAATTCCACGTTCTGTAGATTGTAATGTATATATATATACCCATTTACTGTTGAAATCCATAATTGAACAGAGGAACTGTGTTCTGGTCTGGAAAAGGATTGAAATTAAGAAAACTCATTCCTTTTCCAGATACAAACAACAGTTTCCTCAATTAGTTTTAGTTTATATGTATAATACGTATATACCATATGAATAAAAACGAGAATAATGGGATAAAACAACATGACAACATATCCGACTACGACTTTTCAAACGCAGGTGTAACGGAGATTTGAGGGTGAATAAGCTCCTCCATCCAAGCTTGGGGATCCTTTTTGGAATTTATATCCACACCCAAACAAGGGGACGGGGAATGGGAATCCTCCAAAATTATGACCAAATGTACCCCCTCTGTTGAGAAGACAATTAACTTATTAACTTTATGAAGCTGTAAAAGAACAGCGATTAGACAGCTAGATAGAAAATAGACAATTTGTGAGAGTTTTGTTCCTATGCTTAAGTATTGTTACTTTTATTGATTACAACCTGATGTTTAACTGCAAGAGGTGCCTCAACTACATTGCTTTTGGAACAATCCTAATACATTGTTAGAAAGCAACCTAACAAAGTGGTAGCAGAGCGGCATCTGCTATGCAAGATCAACCGGACAATCTGGATCCTTGCTCACGATGTGGGAAACCGTCCCCCAATGGAATTCAGTGCGATCAGTGTGCCAAATGGCACTGCAATGATTGCATCAATCTGGCGGATCCCGAAAGCCTTCCTGACCGACTTTACCAACAACTCCATGGAAAACAATTTCCGTGGACCTGTCAGGGTTGCGGTGGACCCCCTTTACCGACTCAACTGGTAAGCTCTGGGGTTTTTACAGTTAGTCAATTGGAAGGCTTGGGGTGTCAGACAATTCAGGGGACAGGTGGTTTCGAGACAGTGGGTGCCCGGTCAGCGGCAATTTCTGGCCAAGTTTCCACATCCGGTTCCCAACCCAAACTTCCTACTCCCTCTCCCGAAGGTCAAGGTGAATTGGTCAAGATGATGATGCTGTTCATGGAACGGCAAGAAACCCAACGGAGGGAGGAGGTTCAAAGGATGGAAGACCGGATGCGCGCAGAGCGACAGCAGCACCAACAGGAGATGGCAATGATTATTCAGCAACTTGGTCATCTGCCTTCTTCCACCCAAGCTTCTGAGAGTCCGCCTTCCTGCGTGTCCAAGCTTCCCAAGCTGAAACTTCCAACCTTTTCTGGGGATCGACTGGAGTGGCCCAATTTCTGGGAGTCCTTTGAGATCAATGTCCATTCTCAGGGAAGACTCCAAGACAAACAGAAGTTGGATTACCTCTATCAGACCCTTGCCGGCCCTGCCTTAGACAAGATAAAGGGGCTTGGTCTACAAGGATCCAACTATGCTGAGGCGGTGAGTATACTTAAAGACGAGTACGGTAAACCTCAAGACTTGATTGAAGCTAGGGTTAAGTTTCTGCAGAACCTCCCTAATGTAAAAGAAAGCGGTAGCAATCTAGAAAGCTTCATTGATGAGGTCAGGGCTACAACAGCTGCACTGTCAAAGCTAGGCGTTGCCGAAGCAGGTCTTGACTTTCAAGTTTACTCACTGAATCAGAAGCTACCTACTACAGTTCAGAGTGAGCTCAAAAGGATGAGAGTTCTAAGAGGCAAGGTCAATGATAACTGGACAATAAAAGAGTTCATCGATCTACTAGGACAGGTCAAACTACTGCTACCATCTAAACCTAAGACTAAGCAGGACACAAAAGAATACAAAAGCGAGCAACTACAACCGGACTTGCAGAACGGAGGAGCTCCTACAGCTGCTTCATTTCTGCAATCCTCTACAAAAAAACCTAGCGAGCGCGCTTGTTTGTTTTGTGGCAAATCTGGCCACTTTAGTGATGATTGCAAATCTGTTGCTGATGTGGCTCAGAGGAAGGCAGTTGTTTCCAAAGAAGGTCGATGTTTCAAATGCCTTAGCAAGGATCATCAAGCGAAGTCGTGCAACCGGACGAAGAAATGCTTCCACTGCAAAGATTTTGGTCATCACTCTGCCTTGTGCTTCAAGCGGAAGAGCGGTGCTGGGAACAACCAACACATGGCTTCACAAGCTGAGGAGGATCGAGCTTCTGAAGAAGAGGCTCCCCAACTGCAAACCTTTTTGGCTGGCCCTGAGGAAGTCGACGGGATAATAATGGCAACTTGCCCGACAGACGTCAGCAACACAGATTCAAACCTGAAGACAAGGATGAATGTCTATCTGGATGCAGGCGCCAGATATACCTGCATTGATCAGTCTTCTGCAAGTTTATTGAAACTGAAGCCGCTCAGAAAGGTTGTGCTGAATACTGCTCGGTTCAACTCCAACAAGACGGAGAAGGTTCAAGCCGAAGTTGTTAAGATCAGACTCCATGGTGAAAATGGATTTTTCCTGGATGTCTTCGCTTATTCAATTCCCAAGATGGCACCTCCTCTGCCATTGTATCCGATTCGGCTAGGTCAAGAATGTTGGAAGAAGGTGAAGCCGTTCAAGCCAAAGAATGTTCCTCCAAAGAAGACAACGGAAATGAAGGTCGATATTCTTTTGGGAATGGACCACTGGAACGACATAATGGGACCTCAATCATGCAAAGCAGTAGCGGTTAGTGACTGCATGTCCATTTATTGTACTCCATTGGGTGCGATATTGGCTGGCAGCTCAGTTGGTCAAATTCGAGGAGACGTTGTTCCGGTGCTGCCACATATGTATTGTCAAATTCAAGACAATATATCCAATCTGTGGAAACTGGAAACAATTGGTATCAAATCCGATGAAACAAGAGAAGAAACCCAAGAGGATGAAATAGATCGAAAGTTCCGAGAGTCGACCACGTACGAAGAGGGTCGATACTATGTCAGATGGCCGTGGAAAAGTGATAATCCGGAGATCAACACGAATTTTGGCCAAGCGAAGTATAGGCTGCAGAAAACACTGGATACCCTCTGTGCAGATCCAACGAAGCTGGGCAATTTCAGTGACTACAACGGGATCATAATGGATCAACTAGCGAAGGGTGTTATCGAGCCAGTTCAGATGACTCATCCCAAAGCCACAGTAGTCCACTACATCTCACATTTTCCTCACATACGCAGCGACCGCGAAACAACGAAGGTCAGGATTGTTTACGATGCAAGCGCGAAAACTAAGCCAAAAGGTGTCAGTCTTAATGATTTGATAAATGTGGGGAAAAACTACCTGGAGGATATCGTTGGGCTCCTGCTGAGATTCCGTCTTGGCACTGTGGTCATGACATCTGACGTGGAGAAGGCGTTCTTACAAGTTGGTCTGCAGCCGGAGGACCGTGATAGTACGAGATTTCTGTGGTTAAAGGATCCAACTCGACAAGTTTTGGATGACAACCTCCAAATCTACAGGTTCACTCGCATTCCTTTCGGGGTGATCGCATCCCCGTACCTTCTCGGAGCTACTATCAATCGTCTTCTAGACGACAATCCTTGCGCCGCTGCTGAGAGGATAAGAGGAAATATCTACATGGACAACGTGTTCATGACCGCTGACAGTTCAGATGAGGCCAAACGATTGCATTTAGAAGCGAAACAACTGTTCAAAGCTGGATCCATGAATCTTAGAGAATGGCTATCAAATGACAAATCATTCAACGACGCCTTGGCCAAAGAAGACAAAGTGAAGAACTCAACCGCAAAGGTTCTCGGTATTATGTGGGATTCCGAGAAAGATTCTTTCCGTATTCGATACAAACCAGAACATCCCGATTCAATTGTCACAAAACGTTTGATACTGCACAGCGTTGCCAAGGTGTTTGATCCTCTTGGTCTTGTGAATCCCGTTGTCATTCCTGGAAAATTGAAACTGCAAGAACTCTGGCGAGAAGGCAGGGAATGGGACGAAGTTGTGTCTGAAGCTCATCACAAAGAGTGGCAATCTATTCTGGATGACTTTGCACAAATTCCAGGCCTAGAGTTCAGACGACGCTTGCTCTCAGAAGACAAGGAAGATATTTGGTTGGCTTGCTTTACTGACGCAAGCAGTGTCGCCTACGCCGCCGTGGTGTATTTGGTTACTGGAAAGTCAGAAAATTCAGTCTCCAATTTGATATTTTCAAAGGCCAGAGTGGCACCAGTGAAGCCATCGATGACCATTCCACGCCTTGAGTTGATGGCAGTACTGATTGGTGTTCGCTGTTTGAGATTCGTAGAGAGAGAGCTTCGCCTTCCGGTGTTGAAGAAACGTCTTTGGACCGATTCCCAAATAGTCCTGCACTGGATTCAATCAGAAAAACCGCTGGAACCGTTCGTTCAACGCCGAATTCATGAAATCAGCAACCCTGAAGACACTGAATTTTCCTACGTTGGAACGAAGGAGAATCCTGCTGATATAGCATCTAGAGGATGTACCTTTGAAACACTAAAGAACTCCAATTGGTTCACTGGTCCTTCTTGGTTGATTCAAAACGAAGCAAATTGGCCGGTGTGGTCAGCTGCCAAGCAGTTGCCAAGGCTAGCAACCTCCTTTAATGGGGAACTAGCCGGGGCGCACGGGCTCCATCCTCCAGGCATACTGCTGGCAGGTGACGACACAGTGGTTCAAGGGAATGGTGTACAAATGACAGTTCACTGTACAACAGAAACGGAAGTTGCTTCACCGTTTTCAATGGATCCTTCAAAATACTCAACTCTCACAAGATTACTGCGTGTGACGGCATACTGTCTGCGCTTCATTGATTGTCTTCGTAGAAAGAATTCAACATCGTCAGTTTTGCAACCTCAAGAGATTCGAAGAGCAAGGTTTATGTGGATCAAAGCCATTCAAAATCAATGCTACTCTGAAGAATTAACAGCACTTCAGCAGAACAAGTTGACGAAGATTGCAAAGCAACTTGATGTGTTCGTGGACAACGAAGAAATACTGCGATGTGGAGGAAGATTGGCTAATGCAAAGATTTCTGTCGACGCGAAATTCCCCATATTGCTGCCGAAGAGACACTTAATAACAAAGCTTGTTATTGAGGAGGCTCACAGAAAAGTTTTCCACTTCGGCAAAAGAAGTACCTTGTCCGAAATCAGGAAGAATTACTGGATACCACAAGGCTTGGCAGCTGTTGCCAACGTAATTAGAAGCTGTCTTGTCTGCCGAAGACTGGAGGGCGGAACATTTAAGCCGCCAAGAATGGCACAGTTGCCAGAAGCTAGAGTGTCCGAGGCAGTGGCATTTTCTCATACAGGACTGGATTATCTCGGACCGCTCTTAGTGAAGCCTCCAACTAAAGGAGAACCATACCAGAAGAGATGGGTCGCGCTATTCACCTGCTTTGTCACAAGAGCTGTGCACCTTGAGCTCATCCGAGACTGCTCTTCGGAATCAGCAGTGAATGCCGTCAAGAGGTTCATTGCCAGACGAGGATGTCCAAAGGTCATACTCACAGACAATGCTACTCAGTTCCTGAAAGCGTCTAGTGTTCTCAAAGCTATCTGGGACGACAAAGTAGGCGAAGAAGCTTATAAGGAGCTGACGATATTTTTCTCAGAAAAGGAAATTCAGTGGAAGACAATTCCAGAAAGGTCACCTTGGGCAGGTGGTTTTTATGAGAGACTGGTAGGATTAGTAAAGAGGGCCTTGAAGAAGACTTTGTGGCGAGCAAGCATTTGTGAAGACGCGCTTGATACGTTGCTGATAGAAATTGAAGCCGTTCTGAATACTCGCCCTTTGACATCGTTGAGCACCGAAATGCATGACTTTGGTGTCCTAACTCCCTCAGTTTTCCTTTCACCTAGTACCAACTTCTGCCTACCTCCTACAAGTGAGGATTCCAATGATCCTGATTACATTCCAACTTCAGCTAAGACTCTGCTAACGGAACATAAGAAGATGCAGAAAAGATTAGACCAGTTTTGGCAACTGTGGAAGCATCAGTATCTATTGGAGCTCAGAGAAGTCCAACGTCTTCACTTTAAGACAACTCGGGCGGAGGTGGATCGGGTTCCCACGGTTGGAGAGGTGGTACTACTGAAGGACCCGGTCCCAAGGGTAACCTGGAAGTTAGCTCGGGTGGCGGAACTTTTGCCAGGTTCAGACGGAGAGATACGGTTCGTACGGTTGCTACTCCCAACTGGCAACTCAACCAGGCGGGGGGTGAGAGATTTGGTTCCAATGGAGCTTGAATTGAACCACGTTAACCCCCATCAGCAGGTCCTCCTTACTGGGTTTTCCGGTGGAAGGCGTCCACCCATTGAAAATGTTCAGCGGGATGCCGTATATTGCCAGGCATTCCCCGATGCTATTGGCGAGCTACAAGAGGAAGCCTATCACCAGATTTCTCAAGTCGATTATGTCGAACCTCAGCGGGAAGCCGCATATTGCCAGGCTTCCCCAGATGCTTATATGAAGCCTCAGCAGGAGGCCGTCTATTGCAAGGCCTCCTCCGATGCTAATAAGAAGCCTCAGCAGGAGGCCGCCTATTGCCAGGCCTCCTCCGATGCTAATAAGAAGCCTCAGCAGGAGGCCGCCTATTGCCAGGCCTCCTCCGATGCCAGTAAGAAGACTCAGCAGGAGGCCGCCTATTGCCAGGTCTCCTCAGATGCTGCGATGAAACCTCAGCGGGAGGCTGCCCATCGCCAGGCCTCCCCAGATGCCAATGTGAAGTTTCAGAGAGAAGCCGCCTATAGCCAGGCTTCTCTCGATGCTAATTGTTACAGTGGGAGGCCGCTTACAGCCAGGCTCCCCGATGCTTCCGTGGCGGGAGAATGTTGAGAAGACAATTAACTTATTAACTTTATGAAGCTGTAAAAGAACAGCGATTAGACAGCTAGATAGAAAATAGACAATTTGTTGGAGTTTTGTTCCTATGCTTAAGTATTGTTACTTTTATTGATTACAACCTGATGTTTAACTGCAAGAGGTGCCTCAACTACATTGCTTTTGGAACAATCCTAATACATTGTTAGAAAGCAACCTAACAAAATGTGGGGGGGGGAATGGGGTGGGTATTACATATATATTGGCAATCAAGTTTTCGAGTTTAAACCACAGTCTAATTTGGGGGAAGGTTGGGGCATAGGTGCAGCTGGCGAAAAAGTGGGGTGGGTGGGGGTTTAAAAAGGTAGGGAGGGCAGGTCCGGCAAAAAAGGGGGAGGAGGGGTCGAAATCGATTTGGGGGGAGGGTTAAAATAAGAACAATTTTTAAGGGGGGCGGCGAAAAATCAGTCTTTCGTTAAAACACTGAAAAAGTTTTTCAATTGTCAGTTATTTTTAGCGATTTTTAAGATAAGATAATTTTAGCAACTTTTCGCTAATTTTTTGAAAAACTTTTGAATTTTTGGCTAATATTCAAAAATTTAGGTATGGGGTTGAAAATATTTAAGGGGGGTCAGGGGGGGGTCAGCGACGTTGGGGGGAGCAGACTTCCACCCCGAATCTCCGTTACACCAGTTCACATGCAGTGTGCAGATGCAGTTCTGTCTCTGTCTGTCATCGACACGACATCACATCACATCAGTCAAATATCAAAATGACAGTTGGTAAGCCTTGAATTAGCTAACTGACCCTTGCATTGACCGTTAACATGTGAAACAATTTTATTAAATTTCTGAGTTAAAATTTCGGCCCACAAAAGCAAATGACGGCAAACAAATTGGTGGCTCAATCAGTAGTCATTATGTCCAACTTTCGCACAAAGTTTCGAATCACGGATCAATCATGGGAGTGATAAGTGACATTTAGCACTCCCAAATTAAATTTCAATTTGTGAAAAAATAAAGGGTGGCTCAATCCTAATAACACATGGCTCAAACATAAGACGGCCTAACAAGTTTGGCTCAATCAATTTTGGCGTTGGCTCATTGCCAAGTGTACACACGTGCTTTATGCCCACCTCACAGCTTTTTGAATGTTGCATGAAGCTGCCGTGATGGTGGAATAATTTATCACAATTGGAACATTTCCAGGTATGGGTGAACTTGTTTAAATTTTTGGTAAAGGAGAAGTAATTTTCATAAATATTAATGGCCATTTTCCTGGACCATTTTCCTAAGGGGCGTTGAATAAGTTTAGCTGCAACTTCATAAATTGCCTGATCTCTCTCATGATTCCTAATTATGAGTTCATCGAGGTCTTCAGGCTTATCATCCGCTTTCTCTACTGTAGGACCCAACTCGTAAACCGTAATAGCGATATCAAATTTTTCTTCAATGTCATCTAAATCCTCAAGGCAGACCCCACTGAACTCTTCCCCGGGCAGTGTCCATTGATCAATTATTTCTTTGGTCTTTTCTTCTAAGTTTCTTAACTCATTCCCGAAAACATGGGCAAGACATCAAAAGAAGCACTATCGTCCTGATAAGGGCTTCCGGTATGTTACTTGGTAACCGGAGCATATAGCCCTTTACTATTTTTAACGTAATCAGAAGATGCCTGGCTTCACCTACAGGATACGAGATAAGTGTATTAATGTAAAAACATACATTGGTAATCTGGAGGACCGTCCACTTTGTATGCGGACGTTGCTGTCTCACCCATTCGAGAAATCTCCCCTGTCTAACTCGTAGAAAATTTTCCCTGGGTTACCTTCATTCGAAATGTGGATTGGCTCATCAAAGAACCGGCTATTCCCGGAAGTGCGAGTCCTAATTCGTCTCCAATTTTCATGGTATGTTCACTATCTAAGACTAGTTGCACTCTCTAACAAACTTAAAGACCAGTGATAGCAGCACATAGGCTTTTCATGGCAGTAAGCAAGGCATTCGATTCGTAGTTAAGGCTAGAGTGGTTAATGTAACAAGTTGTTTAAATGTTGTAAGCTTTAAAAGCGGAACCCTTCTCACTCAGCATTTCCAGTGTTTTTCAAACAAAGTATACACATTGCTTTCCGAAGAGTAAGAGAACTGATGTTTTATTTCAAGAAAGCCCTTTTCGCGATTACACCCGACATATTCCACGGATTTTCAAACATACATATATAAGTACATAAGTATTTGCTTATATGAAATTATAAGGATTTGTGAAGTTATATGAAGCATATAAGCATTTGCTTTTCGACATCCTAATCAGCTGACAGGATTTTATTTCAAGAAACCTCAGTCCGCAATTTAGTATAAATGATGAATGTTTAAATTGAGAACATACAGAACATTTTCAGACGTCCACATTATTGCATCTCAATATCAAGCCACACAACTTAATATGTGTAGGACTGCTTAGCTTTATGTGAAACTTACCAGTTTGAGACAAAGGTTTTGCGCTTTGAAAACTTTGAAAACTAGTATCATTAATTTCATTGTACTTTGTTTTAGACATCAATGGCTCAGAAACAGATAATCTAGAGAATCTTTTGGACAATCAAAAAGAGTTGGAAGTCCTGAGAGTCGAATCAAAGGATTTCGAAATTGAACAGCCGCAAAGCATTGCTGGCCCAAAGTTTGAATACGTGGAGACATTCAATCCGGAGAATACTAATTTGAGCAGAGCGGTCTTGGCTGTGAAAGGTAACGGGCCAAAAGCTTTTCATACATACCCAGGTTTTCGAAAGGCTAAGAGTGTTATAAATGATAAATACTAGATATCGAGCTGGAGTCAGCTATTAGTCCATGGAATGGCATCCTACCTCTGAAGGCAGACTGATTCGTTGACAATCTCTAAGATTTAGATTTGATAAAAACACTAGTTTCATGCATTGTTTGTTTCATTGTTCTTTCCTTATTTTTAGACAGTCTAGTGTCCCGACATACTATCGAGCTCTATTCTGACTGAAAAAGCCTGCTGGAGCGGAGTGTGCGGGACAACAGCATACTCAACCTGAAGATGGTTCCACTCAAAGGAATGGAAACAACAAAGCAGGTCAAACCGAGTCGACGGTTCTCGGAAAGATTGGTGTCGCCGAATTTTTTGCCCAGCCCGTTGCTGCACCTAAGACACGCAAGTGTGGCTACTGTAGGCTACCGAGGCATTGAAAATCTAAGAACAGCAAAGGTTTCCGCTGTTCTTTACGGCGGGCATTGTAAGTATGAACCATGAATAGGTTTTAAAAATCTGTTTCCTCAAAAATGCTCATATGTTCTTGCGCAGTTTGTAATCGAATATACACTACGCATGAAAACTAGCAGAGAGGAAATAGTATTACATAACCTAGGAAAGGATTAAAGTAAACGATTAAGTTCAAAATGTTAAGTGTTTGTAATTTAAAACAATCAAATCCTCAAACATTCTACCTATAGTTAAAAGCAGTCAGAATCGGCTGACGTTGAGGCCTTTAATTTATTTAAATTTTGCTACTAACTATTCTGTCATTTGGCTTCAACAGATGTAAATCTTCAACTTTCTGTGTATTTTAGGGAACAGGAGCAGAAGAATCTTTGAATTATTTCAATGATTATGACGATTCATGTAGTGAATAGAGAAATAAAAAGAATCACAGAAAGAGAATGTTTTGAAACTTAATGTTGTTTTTCGTTTGTTAAGTTTCAATAAAACCTTGATTGAAATTTCAAAGTGCAAAACCTTTGTCTCAAACTGGTAGGTTTCACATATAGCTTAGCAGTCCTACATATACATAAAGTTGTGTGGCTTGACATTGAGATGCAATAATGTGGACGTCTGAAAATGTTCCGTATGTTCTCAACTTAAACATTCATCATTTATACTGAATTGCGGAATGAGGTTTCTTGAAATAAAATTCTGTCAGCTGATTAGGGTGTCGAATAGCAAATGATTATATGCTTCAAATAGCTGCAATTTGATTTGCCAAAAAGGTCACGCGACTAAGTTTTCAAACTTTGAAGCTTTTAAAGGCCAACGAAGGTTAGCTAACTTTATAATTTACGCCAGTGTTCAATAAAAACAGCAAAAATCACTTCGATGCCAAACTCAGCACCACAAGACAAGTCTTAACTGTTTCTGTATAACTTACATTGGAGAAATCAGTTGACGTTCATATCGACTCGACATCACATCCATAAAGTCATCAAAGGTCTAGGTGACTTCAACTTCACTGAGAAACGAGCAACTGAGGATTCGATTCAAAGCGGCAGTTGAACAATTTGCCCGAGGACAAATACTTCGAAGTATTACAAAAGCCCCTTTCAGACAAAACTTTGTATGTTCCATACAGGGAAATTCCAAGTGTGCTTGCTGTGCAAGGGTGGAGACTGATACCAAAAATTAAAGTTAGGTGAATTTACTGTGATTACGGTGATATATTTATTCATTTTTTTTAAATTTTCGAACTTTTATCTCCAGCTTTACCAGCACATACTTGTTTCTGATACGCCACCAACCAGAAAACCACTTTAACAATTGTCTAACGTAAATATTTTTGGCTCCTCAAAGTTTACACTAAACGTAGTAGCATGGTATCTGACTTAATACTTGATGGAATTTTATGATTTTGTAGCACAATGTGTATTTTGTATAGATATTTACAATTGTGTGATTAGACTTGATCTAAGCTAATGTTTGAGTGAGATACAAGCTTTACCATAAACTCTTCCATTTTAACAGCATCAACGTATTTCTGAAATTAGTTTCAATGTTGAGGAGCCAAAAATATTTGCGTTAGGACAATTGTTAATGTGTTTTCTGGTTGGTTAGTGGCACCAGAGACAAGTTTTGTGGTGGTAAAACTGGAGATAAAAGTTTATTAATAATATTAGTCACAGTAAATTCACCTGACTTTAATTCTGGTGCCAGTCTCCACCTTTGCACAGCAAGAACCCTTGGAATTTCCCTGTGTTGAACATACAAAGTTTTGTCTGAAAGGGGCTTTTGCGTCTATCAAAAGATTTTGAGCACACAAACCTAGCAAGATTCTGCAGATTCTTTCAAGCTAGGTTTCACTGGGATAAGGCATGTAAACTTTTTGCTGAATTCAACTATGTTTTTTTGGAATTAAGCTTAGATATGGCTTGGACTGGGTAAGACACGTAAGTTTTAAACTTAATTGAATCAACATTTTGGATTTCAGCGTATGTTTCTTTGACTGGGCTTAGCATTAAAATTATTTTACGCTGGAACAGCTGGAAACCTGCTGCCAAAAATTCCCTTTAAACAAATTCCACGGTATCGAGCTGGGTTGGTTGGAATGCAGCTGGCTGGTTTTTGCCTCAAAAATATTCCGTGGAATAAAGCAAACATAATTTTGATGCGCCCCATCCGTGGAATCTTGCTTGGCTTGTGTACTCAATATCTTTTGACAGCTGCGTTTTGTAATACTTCGAAGTATTTGTCCTCGGGCAAAATGTTCAACTATATAAGACTGCCGCTTTGAATGGAATCGTCAGTTGCTCGTTGCTCAGTGAAGTTGAAGTTGATGACTTTATGGATGTGCTGTCGAAGTCGATATGAACGTCAACTGATTTCTCCAATGTAAGTTATACAGTCACATATAAGACCTTGTGGTGCTGAGTTTCGCATCGGAGTTATTTTTGCTGTTTTCATGAAATTAGCTAAACTTCGTTGGCCTTTAAAAGTTTCAAAGTTTGAAACTAGGTCACGTGACCTTTTTAGCCAATCAAATTCAGCCAATGGGATTTGAGAATAATTATGAGACAAAAAGTATAAAAGGCTAAAATATTTTTAGTTTAATCATTCAGACTCATAGTCATGTCTTGAAGCGGTTGCAGCATCAGGTAAAATTTTGAGCTTTACTACTTAATAGTGGTGTTCAGAAAAGTGACAAATATTCTTTCCATTGGAATCATTATCTAATTCTTCATCATCTACTTCTACATCTTGAGGTGTTGCTTATGTGCGAGAGTAAATCTGATTGGCGGTTGTTGGTGTTTCCCTTTATTGCTATTATAAAGGTTCCGCTATTAGCTTATATCCACTGTCGTTGTTTCAGAACATGGTTGCAACTTGTGATATCTGTGGCCTGGAACTTTGGTCCAAAAGGAAGTTAGAACGTCACATCGAATCAGTGCACAAAAAATGGGCTTCCCCTGTGATCAATGTGGACTGTCTGAGGATTTTTCGAAATTTCAAATTTTAAAAAGATTTCCTCTCAGCATGACGATTCAGAAAATATGTTATGGTCTCCGATGAATGTTAAATGCAGTTTAAAGTGATCACAATTTTGTACACACATTTTTGTGTCAAACTTTAGTAGTCAGGCAGCCACAGCTCCACCTCCAATTATCGTAGCCTTTAACAAGAAACGTCTTGTTAATAAGATTATGATTATTCCACTAATCTGGCATAAATCAATGAAACGATGAAAGCGACCAATCGGACGGCACCAGATTTTCGCATTCAACGTCAACATGAATGTATGGCAGGTCAATAAATAGGTTGGCTTTCTCGATTCAAGAAGCTATTGCTGACAAAAAATTGGCCGATAAAACTGAAGCGAAGATTGATGCACGATTTCCAGATCCGGTTATTAAGATTGTTCAGAAAGATGGCTCCAATTTCTTTTGGGGTAAAAAATGTACCGGATCAATATAGGAATTTAATTGCAGGAGTCAATTGATTGTTTTGCCAATGAAAGTTTAGATATAGCAAATTGTTGTGTTTTGCTTCGCTAAAGATTATACTGAAAATTTAAGAGAATAAAATTTGTGATTTTGACCATTGTTTTAATCAGTTGTATTCAGACATGTGCAGGAGGGGAAATTCTGGAGGGGGGTGAACCCGCGGCCGGAGGCCGCAGGAAAACCGGATTTTTCCGGTATTTTGCCCAAAAATTCGGAAAAATTTGGATTCTGGGGGTGGGTGAGAGACCCCCAAACCCCCCCCCCAAGCACATGTATGGTTATATTCATCTGTAAGTGTTATGGAACTTTGAATAAATCTTTCTATATGAAATTTATATAGTATATTATATTTTTGCAAGTGTCCGACCAATTCTGACCATGGACTGAACTTTATTTAAATAGATCCTGCCGATGGAACTCATGCACTTTCTTCTTATTTCATTTATGAAAACGATTAATAAAGACAATGGCTCCAGGGCCTCTGTAGCGGGCGGGGGGAGCAGAATATAATGGAGATCAGGAACCACGAGTTCGGACACCCTTTTAAACGGGTCGGATACAAATATAGTAACTATACAAAAATGGGGAGCACAAGTTAAAGCGTCTTCCACAGTTGAAAGTTTTTATAATGGTATTACTTATAAGACTAAAGGATACTCTGGTCATTCAGAATTAAACTGTGCATCTGCTAATTTAATTTATTTAATAACTTGTGATGCCTGTAATATGGCCTATGTCGGTGAAACTTCACAGAGATTGCGTGTCACAATAGGTCAATAGCGAAAATCTATTGAATCTGCGGAATGCTTGGGTTGCAAATACATATTACATTTAGAAATCTAAATGTAAAACTTTTTCCATTCAAGTTTTTGAACAATTACAAAGTTCTGGTAATTTTAAAGTTGACAAAATAGACTAGATGGAGATGCATTTTGGATAGAAGAATTAAAAACAAAATATCCATATGGTTTAAATGAAACCATGAGACTTGAATTATACGGAAACTCTATTTTCAGTAATTTTAACAAACAGAAATTTTACAAATTTGCAAAATTTGGTAATAAAAGAAGTTAATGACGTTGCATCAAGTCAAAAATAAATGCTGGTTTCAATGAAAGTGAATTTGTAAAGGAAATTCATCTCATCAAGGGTCTATAATTGAAAAAGTGGTACACTCAGCCCTTCCTAATAAAAAAGCCTGCATTCGACACATTAACGTCGAAATCTCGGGGGTGTACCGCTTAACGCTGTTAAAAATATGTTTGTATGCGTTTGAAATAAAACGCATCTGATTGGCTAATCCCCTACCTTAGTGTCAGAATTATATGCGTAAGCGTACCCCTCCAAGATCTCAGAGGGGGCCCCGCTTAACATTGTTAAGCATGTGCTTATACGCGAATGAACTAAAATGAATCGCATTAGGCGCTTCCCTCCACTACGCAAGCTATAGTAACCAATCAGCTTCATTTTAGTTCATTTAAATAAACATCTGGTTAACAACGCTAAGCGGTGCCCCCGAGATTTCCATGTTAATGTGTCGAGCATCTCGCTGGATTAATCTATTAGGAAAGGCTGAGTGTCCCTCTCTCCCTTGATCTTATGTGTGAAAGGTTGAAATCAGGATTGAACGATGTGAAGAAATGTGTCCAGGGCGTGGATCAAACCGCCGAGCTTTGGATTATATGTAGAACGCTTTACCACTTACGCCACATCCCCCGACGTTGAGACTAGCTTGCTACGCTGATTTCAACCTTTCTGGGTTGCTGATATTTAACATACTCCCCTTGTTAATTGAAATTCGGCCTCGAATTTCCAGGAATTGCAAGTCGGGTCCTCAAATCCAAGTACCATGTGGTCTAAGGCCGGCTCCCCGGCTGCCTCCTAACCTGAGGCCATATTATACTTCTTTCTTCATCAAAGCCGGCAGCCTTTATATCAAATCACACAAGAACCATTAACCATTATATTTACCCTTAGCATCACGAGGACCACCATATTATAAACGAAACCAACCAAACAAACCAAACCCTTTCAATCCTGATTTCAACCTTTCACACATAAGATCAAGGGATAGAGGGACACTCAGCCCTTCCTCATATTCCTCATAGGGATACCTCATATTGCCTCGCACTTCTCAGTTCCAGTACACTACGACCAAACGTTTTTAAAAATAGGTACCGTGCACATAGTTCTGTTCCACGAAGCTTCCATATGGTTATTAACAATTATAGAGTTTACATCTGTAAGGTTTGAGAAAGAAAGTATGCCAATCCAGACTTTCTCATTTTCAGGCGAGTTGGCTATTTGTTGGCTCATTAGTTTTATGTTATGTCAAATAACAGTAAAAAAATAAGTTTCCACACGACGCTAAATAATAATAAAAGATATCTGAACACAAAGAAAACTGGAACATAAGTTAAATTAATCTTGCAATTAAACAGAAAAACAACAACGTGGGTAAGCCAAATTTCTGGTCAATTGATTAAAATTTAATAGTTAGAATTTAGTAAAGTTTCAAACTTCATCGCACTTTGTAGTCTATACTACATTTAATAAAGAAGTCGTAGTGAATTAATAAGTATAGTTTGCCCATCGAATAGCTGTCTGTCAGTTTCTGTCAAATGCTGTCAGAACTGGACTAGGAAAAATTTTTAACACATTTTGTCGTGTTTATAAATTGCGAGCATTATTGCGGAACTTAAAATATCTCTGAATAAAACTAACCTATAACTAACCTAACACCTTACGTTTTTCTTGCGAAGTGAAGCTAATTTCTTGAAAACGGCAAACTTAGAAAATAAATAGGTTACACCAAGAGTACATAATACATAAGAGTATGACAGCAGGCATACTCTATGTATTATCAGCTTGACACATCCTCTGCACGCTAACGGCTGCCCCCCCCCCCAAAATGGACCCCAGTGACCCCCCCCCCGCAAATTGGTCCGCAGTCGAAACGGGGGTACGCTCTCTCGCTCTATGCTTGTGTGTTAAAGCTCGAAAACACAAGCAGTACGTGCGCGAATTTTGTGTCTGCTTCGAGCTTTAGCACACAAGTATAGCGCGCGAATTCTTTTGAAGTGAAGGGTCCAATTTGCGGGGGGGGGGGGTCAGCCGTTAGCGTGCAGAGGATGTGTCAAGCTGATAATACATAGAGTATGCCTGCTGTCATACTCTTATGTATTATGTACTCTTGGTTACACTAATTAACACATCTAACTCCAGCACTAATAAAAATTAATTAATAAATCCAACGGAAACAACTCAAAGCTATCTCAACTAATTAATACATCTAGCTGCAGTAACTAATAAAAATCAATTAATTAATCCAACGGAATTAACTAAAAGATATCTCAAAAAAACAGGCAGTTGAAAAATTACAGATAATTCTTCTAAATTTGGTCTCATCTGTAAGCATTAGTTTACAATCGCAGTCTTATTTTACAGTGATAATACCATCGCGAGCACTAGCACTCAGCAAGCAGTGAGCTTAAGACTTAACATAAGCTTATATACGCAGCTGACAGCAAAACAACTTTGGAGCCACAAAAACACATCGGAGCCAAATTTAATGGAAATCATTTTCTTATGGAGTCATATAAAAATATAGAAAACCCGCCAAGCAATGGGATAAAATAGGGATTTCCCTCGGGAATATAAAATGGATCCCATTGTTAGTTTGGACAACATTCCTTAATTTGGGTATGTCCGTGATTTCTTTATTACTTATTTATTTATTTCTCTGTCCACCCAACTGTTCCACATTTAACTTTTACTGGATTAGATCTATATCGCTAAAACTTTACAACAGGGTAAGGGGGTAGGGTAACGTGCTCGGGATATCTGGAGTTCAGCAAATACTAAATGTACAAAAGTGTACAAAAATTGAAAGTAATCAAAATCGCCAAAGATTGGTACCGTTCCAAAGCTCTCGTTGAACGGATAAAATGCAATAGGGCGGGCTGAACCGTCAGAATCTACAACGTCGGAGTTATAAGAATACAACGAGGTAAAAATTGCCGAGAAATGGTCAAAATAGGTCAATCTTCCAGATTGTGAGTTTCTAGGTTTGAGCTTATAGTGGTGTCATTTGAAAGCTCTCAAACTGCTGAGAAAATGTTGCGATCGGCACAAAGCTTGAAAATGCACGAAACCCTAGTTTCCGACAGGTCAGTGAAATTGAATTCGCTCAGTATGATGTCGCATAATTGGTAAAATTGAATGTACCTATCGGTGGCTACCTAATTGGTGTTAATCGAAGCTCTCAGGCTCGAAGAAAAGGTAGCAATGCCTGCAAAGCGTCAACCCATTCATGCATATTAGCTTGTTAAATATGTGTTGCTGTTTTTTTAGTTCGCCCCACTCCAGTGAGCGCACGCCGGTTAGGAGTGGTGTTAGTTCTGCACGAATTAGATTTTTTGACTTGGGGAGGGGAACTGACATCGACTAATTGCCTGCGCAATTAACGTTTGACGTTAACGTTTAACCAGGCCGGCGATGTGCCTATTGCTGCCTATGCAATAAGCCTACCGCGGCAGCTCCACCCTAAGGCGGCCACCCCTTGGATCTCGGTGAATTGCCAGTAGGGATAGCGGAAATTGGGTGCTAGAGCTTATTTTTTCCAAGCTCTAGACTTGACATGGTCCTCCACTTTATAGTGCAGCAGTACGAAACCACTGCGCTAACGGAGGTTCATGATGTCTGTTCTTGGCGCACACGGTTAATTTTGTGATTTTGATTACATCAACGATGCCCCAATGAAGTTTACTTCACTGTAACCATATAAAAAGCTCGCCACTGGAAACTCAGTTGTTTCTCTTTGCAATTGAGTATATGACAGTAATGCAAATCAACAAAAGTGCAACTCCAGCAATTCCAATACAAGCCAGAACGAGAGGATGCCAACAGCGTCGTACTAGTTTCACATACTTGCAGGCATCTAAAAAGTAAAGTAAACTAAAAAGTATATAGTTAAGTCCAGGAAAATATTACTTTGTAGCCCATACACATGGACAAAGATTCACTAGTTTTTCCTCCTTATAAATTTGCTCCGTCCTGGCTCCAACACGAGCTTTCCCTTTTAAACATACAGCTCACCGTAAATGCACGTACTCAATGCTTTATGTTATGGATCCCATGATTTGTGTGTGATTTCTTTGATTTGGATTTCTTGCTTCCGAATTTATGTAATTATGCATGTGTGACGTTGTGTGCAAAATTTATATGACAAATATAAATCCGGAATCGTTCATAAGTGGAATCATTAATTCTAACTCAAAGCCTAATTAAAACTAATAGAACATCTAAAGACTGCAGCTAAATTTAAAGCAGAAAAGAAGAATATGGAATACATTGTTCCTGACAAAAACATGTCCCTAATCAAAAGATTTGTGGAAGGCTAGTTCTGCCAGAGCAAACTATGGCTTAATTGCATCATGTTTTGCCATAATTTTTACAGTATCTGAGCAACTATCCACCCATGGAAAGTTTATAAATTAAATAAAATGTTCCTCCTGAGGAATCTCAGCCTTTTGCAGAAAATATTGCTTGTTGAGCAAAATTGTGAGAAGATAGCAACAGAGCTGTTTAGGCTAAAGCACTTTTCGTATACTGTTAAATGTGATCAAAACTGCTTGTTTCGGCAACTTGGAATAGGAAGTCTAAGTAGCAGAAACTAGAATTTTCTTTAGCGGTATAAATATAAAATACTATCTCCTTTGAATATGGGATGATGGATTAAAGCAATTTATTTTTGGTCTTCTCTTCTCTGATTTTGCTCATTTTCACATATTGTATAGTCTAAACGATATATTTGAATGAGATTATAAGATTAAAGCCAGATCTTTTACGGTTAGCGAGCAATTTCAGTTAAAAGTCGAGATATGCATGTGTTAAGCATAAGCAAGTGACAAAAAGTCTCGAAACTGAGCTAAGACGACAGCCATAGGCTAACGCGGGGGGTCTGGGGGGAGGTCCAAGTCCCCCCAACCCGGACAAGGTACAAGCCCTACCGCCGTCGGGGACAAGGGGTAACGAAAAAATAGTCAAGGAGTAGGCAAAATAGCCGGGAAAAATTAGTTTTTACACTAAAATTTCAAAAAATTTCCAGCGTCGCCAGAATTTCTTAGCAAAAATGTTTAATTCTTCAGAAAAATCGGGCAACATGTTTGAATTTTTTCAAAAAATTGAAGATTTCTCGCACATTTTGATAACAAATTGCAAATTTTAATAAAATTAGCATTAATTTTCCCGAAAAATTTTACAAATTCTTGAGGTACAAGCCCCCTGAAAATTTTTGTTCAAGGTACAAGCCCCTCAAAATTTTCTGGGGACAAGCCCCCTCCAGGGCCCGACCCTATTGCGTCTATCAAAAGATTCTGAGTAAACCACTG
Organism: Trissonchulus latispiculum; assembly: GCA_030248195.1. NCBI lineage: Eukaryota > Metazoa > Nematoda > Enoplea > Enoplida > Ironidae > Trissonchulus > Trissonchulus latispiculum. Next base: position 95,107 of record JASAND010000919.1, read on the forward strand.
TAGCGAGATTCCGCGGATGCGATCTATGAAAAACTTATGAGCTGAAATCCAGGAAAATTTGAAAGCTTTAGTCCAGACGGCGTGATTCCTACCGAGTCAGCCGGCTTTCCTGGAAATATCGGCGCCTTAACTCTTGCCACCAAGATTCCAACTCTGGCGGAAGCGGATCTTTGGCTCCGGATCGGGCTTAATGCACCGGAACGTCCCGGCCCGGTTATTATAGCCGTATGCCCTCTTGAAGATAATTTCTTAACAGCACAACTCTATTTCCAACCACTAGAGAGCCGTTCTGTAAAATTTCTTAGCTGTTTAGAACGTAGCTATATTAACTTTAATTGTGGATTGACTAGTTTCCAGTTGAATCAGCAAATTTTCCTGGAAACATTTTTCACCAAAGACTGGACAGCAGGATTCCAACCAAGTCAGCTGATTTTCGCGGAAAGATTTTGTGCTTAGTCCCCGCAATGTTGGTTCCACGGAATCTTGCTATAATGGTGTACTCAAAATCTTTTGATAGACGCATATGTTAATGTATGACGACAGTCATGAATCGGTGTTATTCGGAACAGGTAGATAGGAACTGCTGTTTGTTGGAGTTGAAATTTTTAATTTGGCCATTGAATTTTTTAACCAATTTGTGAATATTATTATAAACGGTCGAAAATGGACAAGTTTGGACGTTATCTAGGCTGAAAAATGGAACTTATTTATTTTGACGAAGCAGTACAAAAATTCCAAGCCGTAACAGAAAGTTCTATTGCCAACAAATCGCAGCATATGCGTCTATCAAAAGATTCTGACTCCGAACAAATGACTAAATCCAGGATCTTTCCGCACCAATAAAGGGGACGGCAGCTTTCCTCAGAAATGGAAATATTGGAATCACAAACAGTTAAATAAAATTCTAGTAAGCCTGACAGTTTTCCGGGCAACTTTCCGAAAACCCAAAAATTGAGCTAAATTCCAGTACCAATGGCAGCTTTTCTCATATAATTTGGCTATGAATTTACAAGCAGCAAAATTCCAGGGGCAGGAGCAACAATCCGCAGAGTCTTGCAGCACCGAAGCACAAAAGAAAGATTCCCAACACGGCTGGCAAGTTTCTTTGGCACCTTTCCAGTGTGCCTCGGAATGCTCCAAATGCCTCGGAATGCTCCAAATGCCTCGGAATTCAGTCATTTGTGTTGTAACTTCTTGTTACGGCAGCTAATACGTACACAACAAGAATGAATCAAATTCAATGAAACTTTGCTATTTATACTACAAATGTTATATTTGCTGATGATGCTAAGATATTCATTTCATGTCCAAAATCCTGTTTGTGTAATAGATTACAAAATGATCTAAGTGCTGTTCATCAGTGGGCCGTAAGTTGGCAGCTTAGCCTTTCTGTTCCTAAGTGTCATGCTTTTCGATTGGGTGTAGTCAATTGCTTAACTTGCATATTGGTGGGAATCGCCTGGATTATGTAAACACGGTATCTGTCTTGGGAGTACTTCTAACGGGGGATCAGAAGATTAGTCAGTATTGTCGGAAAATAAATAGGTCAGCTTTAATTCTATCGCCTAGAATTTTCAGATATTTTCAAACTAGAGATCGTAGCTTACTGGTAAAAGTGTTTAAAACTTATGTGAGGCCTCTTGTTGAGTATAATACACCAGTATGGTCACCGTTTTTGTTGCAGGACATAGATAAGGTAGAACGTGTTCAGAGATCGTTCACGAAACGGTTGAGAGGCATGGGTAATTTATCCTACACTGAGAGGCTTAGAGTTTTGGCTTGCACAGTCTGGAATATCGTAGATTAATAAATGATGCTGTGTTGTGTTTAGATAGTTAGACATCTAATTGATTTGGAATTTTCAGACTTTTTCGAGTATTGTCCAGATGGTAGGACCAGAGGGCATGGACTTCGACTTAATTAGTTGTAACGCAGAATTTCTTTAGTTGGCGTGTTGGTAGACTTTGGAACTCATTGCCTGAAGAAGTTGTTAATGCAGCCACTGTAAATATTTTCCGGCAAAGGATCGTAGAACTAGATTTGGGTGCTTTTTTAATAGGGCGGGGGATTAGATGACCAGTGCTGGTCTTCTCTCGTCCTTCTTGAAATTTAATATAAATATTTGAGTACGTACGTTTAAAAATATATGCATTATATAATTATTGAACTATAGTAATTTCTTGTTTGATGCTAATTAAATTTGTGTACTAAACTGTTTATCTTTTCTTCTTCAAGTAAACGAATTGTCTTGTCTTGTCTAAAGGTCCTAACTTAGAATTATTTATCGGAAGACCATCCTGTCGTCGTGGATCAGATACCACAATTTGTCTGGAGTCAGAATGTTTTGATAAACGCCATATGACTAGACGTTTAAAAGACGTTTAAAAGAAAGCTCTAAAGCAAGTTTAGCCTGCTAAAATCTGCACAAAATTAATTCTTTACATCATTTTCAAACGTATATTCCGTTCCGTTGGTGTTTAACAATCCAAGATTGTGCAAGAAAAATGCCTTAGTCTAAAGCAGAATTTGGGCAAGTTGTAAGCTATGATCGACGCAATTTGCCATTCATAACAGGTAAATAAAGCACTTACAAATATATATATATATATATATATATATATATATATATATATATATATATATATATATATATATATATATATATATATATATATATATATATATATATATATATTACCATTACAAGACGGATACTTCATAGTACCATCTTGTTGACAGACAGCATCCATAGATTCATCAGATTTGTATCCAGAATTGCACCTGTATGCCACAGTTTCGCCCACGCTTGCTGTGGTCTTAGAGTCACCCTCACGTTTGCCATTCTGAATGTCTTCAACTGAACATTGCTCTAAACATTGATAATTCTATCAAACCTATTGCAGACACCAACTTGGCTCAACATCAACGACAAGCCGCAAACATGACTGAAAGAACAGTATTACTTTCGCAAATCGGCAGAAGCAGTGTTCCATCGCTTTCACAAACACTACTGGTTGGCCCGCTTAGCTGGTACCCATCATTACACCTAAAGGTTGCAGAGGTTCCCGCTGTCATTGGTGACTTTTCTGCCTGAATCTTTCCGTTTTCCAAGGAATCTTGTGCGCACTTTCCTGAAACAATGATGCTTCCCTGATTGCAATTGCAGAAACAATTTCCTGAATTCGAACTTCTTTATTCAAACAGTCCTGTTAATGGATTTCATTAATTTCAATGTGCTAAAAACCAGAGACTAACCTACTTTTTTATTTGTGGACAACTATTCTAAATTGAGGACATTCATATGTTAAAGCAGCCGAAGTGATAGCAGAAAAAAGAATTAAAAAGTATCCCGTAGAAATTTCAGGAATTTTGTAGTGTTCTACAAAAGTGTTCCAGTGCGATCAGTCAGTAGCGGAGATTTTTGTATTCCACAAAAGCAACTTTTATATTTTCTCCCGTAGTCACAAATAGAAAAAATTACAAGAGTTTACTGCAGTAAATACTAAAAAACCTGGACCTTTTACAGGAGTTCCCCGTACAAAATACTAAAGAAACCTGTAGTTTCCGATATTTCCGACAATTTTATATGAGATTGCAACTTAAGTTTTTACAAGACAAAACTGTAATTTTCACTGGTTGACCCGTATTCATGGTAAGGGGGCAGGTGCGTTGGGCGGGGTGGCCTCTCCCACTATATTTCCGGCAGGAAGTGGTCGTTGCAAAAAAATCACCAAGAGTGTTGAAAGACTAAAAATTAAGAAAAATTCAAATAATTTCAGTCTTCAAAAGCCATGATCACTGTCGGCCTATATATGTTTGCGTTATCAGCGTATAAAGTAATAATCTCTAAAATAAGCCTGCAAACAGTGTAAGCTACAGGGTTCTTTTGCAGTAAACTCAAGTCGAACCGTAACCCATTATACCAAAATGCGTCGGATGAAAACTACAAACGATGTCTTTTGTGAATTTCTGGAAGTAACCTGTATTTTCTGCAAAACCTTTTGTAGCATCTGCAAAAGTAATTTCTGTAGCTTCTACTTTAACTTTTCTAAAAGCTTGTGTATTTGCGTGTTCTGTTGATCTCTACACATAATGCTGTGTTCAGTAACAGTAACTGCATTGTGAAATTTCTTATAAGCGTCATACTCCTGGCCGAGCGAAATCGAAAACGGCAGGTACCCCACAATTTTCCTTCACAACTGCGTTCCCATTAACCATTCACTGCATGTCTATTACTTGTATCTGCACACACTAGACGTTCTTGCAAGTTACAAGATAGCCACTGGATATTAAGTTAAAGAGTGGCGATAGCATCTGCCAAACTAATTTCTCTCAGTCATTTTCATGGTTTCTGCGCTTATGGAAAAAGCTAAACTGAATTCAATTCTGCGGTGCATGTGCTTGTGCTGATATATGTGCCTGTGCTTGCGCGCTAGCGTGGACTCATGTTATTTTATATTCGGAGTTACATTAAATTTGATAACTGTATTTACTTGTGCACACAGGAACACCAATGGAACCGTCGGGTCTGCATACAGCACTGGCGCTGCCTTCCAAGAAATATCCATCGTTGCAACCATATTGCACTTCGTCACCACTGAGGACTGGTGACTTCATATCAACGTTCCCATTTGTTAGAGTCACATTTTCACAAGATCCTGCACATTAAATCAATTTAAGAGCCTTCGCCTGTTGAAATAAAACTTTATTCAACTGAATTCAAACCAAATTGTCACTGTTTCTGGACAAAAACGGGCATTCCATGAACTTCTACGGTCAGATAATGAGTTAGAGGTCTAAGTTAGGGAATGAGTATTTTGGTTATATCTGCTACACGTTCTCATATTTTATGACATCTGAGATTACTAAAGATTAGAGTTTATAGCTTTCTTAAAAGAACAAGGGTGGGTTTATGGCCGATTGTTTGACTTCGATTTTTTACACATGGATCCGCATTACTACCCATGGATCCGCGAAGCAAGACAAGTGTGTTTTTGCGAAAACGTTCTCTAGAGTCCTTCAAAGGTGAAACCGGCATGTTTCAAAAATTCTGAAATGGAAAATTTGGTTAAAACCTTTTTGTCCAAAAACCGTTTTCCCCATATGACAGCTTTAGCTCTACAGCTTTGCACAGGTGCTATTGTAACGACACGATCAAGAGGGCAGCTATCTAATTTCACGCAATGCTGCTGATAGTGGATGTTTGGTAAAATTCTAACTTCAGGATTTTGGAAAATCGGTCGCTTTTGAACCCAGAAAACTGGACCTCCATTACGTTTGCTCCTATCTTGAACGATCGACAAAAGATACGAAAACGGAGTATAGATAGCGGTGCTCTGCAGATAATAAGCAATCTTTCGTAGCACTCTCGCGTATAGACGTCTTATAGTACATTTAAAAAATTGGACACAAGAACTGCTAGTTTTACAACAATTTTTCGCAGTTGTAACTTTCTTTTGACAACTGTCCACGAACTACTTAGCCGAAAGCTACCAAATTTTGCTGAGTCAATGCTAAGATATGCAAAAAATCCTGGTTTAAGGAAATGCAAATCCAATAGCTTCTATTGATTAAAAGATTAGATTTGAACTTTTCCAAACATAACCGAATTGGGTATCAATTGATAGCTATGGGGACGAGAAACAATGTTTCCAACAGAACTATGAGTCAATAAAAACACTTTCTGTGCAAGTTACTGCGAGTTAAATTTCACTGTACATAACACCAACGTGAGGTCTGTTCATAATTAAACACACTGGGAGCGATTGCCTACTAGCCAGCTTTGGGCAACTTTTGCAGCGAAATAAATTTTAAAATAATCATCACCGAGTTGACAAGTTTGGTGGCTTTGAATCGCAAATAACAAGCAAATCACTTTATCACAAATTTGGAACTTCAATATGTCTTGATTTTGATTTAAAGTTTGATGTAATTTTAATTAAAACTCCATTGACGGACGCGTTTTGTTGACAGACAAAATTTGCATCTCTAGAGAACAAACATTTCATATAATGTCTTAGATAAGCAAACTTTGCACTTTGTGCATTATAAGTTTTTATTAGACTTTATGCATATTTGCATTATGCCTTTTTACAACAGTATCTTTTAATATACCTTCCCTTCATGTTATTGAGTTATCTAGTCTTGCCATTTGCTTCTCATTAGCTCTGTTACGTAAAGAGCAGCCAAAACCTTTAAAATTCGAGTCAGAAAACTGGCAGTCTACTCCGCTGAATAAAAAGCTAGCTTACTGCTGCAACTAGGCTTGGACTGAATAGATCCGTCAGACTGGCAAATAGCGAAAGTGTCATCACGAGTCGCATATCCAGAACGACAACTGTAGGTAACAGTGTCGCCTTCCTTAACTGGAGTCCAACTGGTGCTGTAGTGGCCATTACTAATGGCAAGATCTTCACAAATTCCTAAATGCAATTAGATAGACGCATATACATTCAATAAGTGTTAGTATTTAGTCAATATCGTTAGACAATTTAGGATAAAGAAATGAAATGCGTGTATCTAATTTCATTTTATTTCAATGATCGAATGAATAACGAACAACGAAACTGGAATCACTTACTCTTGCAAGCTGGTAACGCCGGTTTTATTGAGTGATCCTCGGAACAAGTTACATTGGGTTGGCCAACTAATACTGCGATTTCCAAACATTCGATGTTGACACTCTCCCCCTCCAGAAGTATAGGTTTTGAGTAATTTTTTGCGTTTTCTAATGTGGGAAGATTGCAAATGGCTGCAAATAAAATAACTATTAGACAGATACCTTAATCTTTAAACGATACAAAAGCTCATATTTAGTTACAAGGTAACGGCAGCTTAAGATTTTACGAGAGTTTGTCCTTCTACAACCAACTTCTTTGCAGATTTGAGACCGATTTAGTGAATTATAGTGTTTTTGAGTTCTTGAAACTATTTCCTTAACGACTTAAAAATTGTCACATCAATAAAAATTGACAATTTTTGATCTGATTTTTCATTCTTTTCTTGATTCCTCATCAATCTTAGAATATATCCAAATCATACCTTGACATTGTGGCGGGCCAGTAGTCCACTGGCCATTGTCCTGGCAATATGATTGAGGCGACCCAACCATTTGAAACTTGTCATTACAGAAGTATGTCACATTTGTTGCTTCGAATATTTGTGAATCATCTTGAGGTTGAGGTTCCAGAGAATATCCACCGTTCTGTATTTCTGCAGGTTTCTCACACAGCCCTTAAAATATCGAACAAACGCATAAGTTGCTAACATACTGATTTGAGTTATTTGGATTGTGCTTTTGTCAGTTGTCCATTCGAATGATTTTATATTAATGTTATTATTAATGACATAGTCACCCTAGGAAAATTGAAGATTGCAAACTAATGTCTCTGAAGGTAGAAGACAAGTGAAAGATAGTTACAGCTGTGCGGCTGAATGGTAATATAAATTATCAGAGATGTCTGTAAAGATGGTGTAAGCATAAACGTTTTGGAAGAGTCCTAATCTCAAACTTCAAACCGGTAGCATCTTGCTAAAAATTCTGTTGATTACGTTATTTTCAGCTAAATTTGGGCGATGATCTAAAGTTGTATCAGTTTCAGAGTATAACTTAGTAAAATTCACTTCAGGTGGTGATTCCTTTTGTAGCGGGGCTAGTAAGAATGCCTACCTACTAACGCCGATACCACACCCGGAAGTAGCGGATTCAGAGACCGTAGCACAGATGAACAGCGAACCGACGACAGGAGATGGTCGGGACAGCCTCGCCAGATAGTAAACACAATAAATAGCCTGCCCTATTTGAAGAGATTCCTCTCCACTCT
>JASAND010000920.1:0-11453 GCA_030248195.1 Trissonchulus latispiculum
TATTCTAGTTTTCGATTTTCGATTCGGAAATAACAGAAAACCACATGCTGGAAGAAAACTCGACCGGAAAGTCCCAGTTTACTCAGTTCCCAACAATCGCTTTTGGAAAAACTCAAACCATGCTGCCCTAATTAAGATTAGAGTCAGCAAATCCACTATCCCCCCCGCCGTTTGGGAGTCTCGGTCTCGCTAACCTAAACGTCTAAAAGCCCGGAAATTTTTTGAAAACATAAAATTCCAGCGAAAATTTTAAATCAATGCAGTGATAATTAACAAAAGAGGTACGGCAACCGCGCGTTATATGTGCTAAAGTCCCAAATGCTGGGCCTAAGCCTCAAAAACTGAAAGAAATTAAGATTAAGCTAAAAATTGCTAGTCTCTGTCTCGGTCTCGGTACCCTGGTCTCGCTGAAATCTCGGTCTCGCCCAACCCTGCCATCCCCACCCCCAAAAAAATCTTCCCGGTCAAAAACGAACCTGTTTAATCCATCGCAACTGTGAATCCAACCGCTTCTCATCTCTTTCCAACTCTGCAATATCCGACTTCAGCTTAAACAGCCAGGACACCTGGTTCCCCGAGGAACCAGGGACCCCGACCGGGGGTCCCGGACTACCCGGCGGTAGGCTTCCACCACTCCAAGCGCTGGCCGGAGAGCCCCCCGATTTTAGGGAGGCCAGCCCGGCTACTAGGGTGGTACGACCACCGGCCCCCAAACGTTTACCACCGCCCGGGGAGGGGGCAGGCAGCCCCAGGTCGGAGCCGGCAGCACTGTTGATGCTCAGAAAGCTCCGCGAAGAATGAGATCGGGAGGCAGCAGCAGCCGCCTCTTCCTCGGCAGCGGCAAAATCGCGAGGCCCGGAGGGAAAGACTACTCGCTCCGTGAAATCCCAGCCTCTGAAAAATACCACCAAAAAAGATTGAAAATTAAAGAAACCAGTCAAAAATCAAAAAAGAGTCAGAAACGGTTGAATTTGCAAAAGGCTTACAACACATAACATTGTATGATTTACGTAGACTCTCTGTGTAAATCTCAGTGCAGCGATTATAAATTGGGCTGGTATAGCAACATTGTCCAGAGAAATTGCTGATGCTATAATTGCTTCGCATTTGGAGAGCATTGCATGATGACGCAATGCTGGGTTTCCTCTAGGCGAAAAAAGTGGGGGGAGACCAAAAGTTACCGAAAAATGCCAAAAATGCAGTAAAAATAGCCTGTTTTCTACATATACCGCTATAACTATACGTATAGTCAAGCGGGAAAAAACCCACCCCCAGTGTGGGCTTACCGGTATGAGCTATCTAGGATTTTAATAGCCTATCTTGAAGAGCATCCAAAATAACCCTGGAGGGTGTATTATTGTCGTTCCCACTGCTTCCCAGCAAATTTTTTGGGACTTTGAAATTTTCGAAAATTTTGGTCCGTCCAAGTACTGAAATTTGGCGAAATTTGGCAAACTTTGTTTGGCCACCCTGAACTACTGGAAAGACTTGTATGTATGTGTATATACGTATGTGTAGGGCATCTGTTGCGCATCATAATGATATATACCACACTGCTCTAACTGGTTAGAAATGCTCCTGGCAACTTGCCAAAAAATTTTCGGGGTGGGTTTTTTCCCCGCATTGGGTTTTTTCCCGCCAGTTTGGGACAATTTTTCTCACTAACGGCGCACCCTAGAGAGGTGTTCTATAGCTCATAAGAAAGCTTACGACTAGGCTTAGCAGCCTGTATAGTCAGAACCAGTAACAAGTTCTGGCCAAAAATCTGAAAAGTGGGTTTTTTCCCGCTTGACTGACTATATATGCTTAAAAGTGCTCAAAAATCAAGTTGGAGTACCAAAACAGACCATTTTTGACCAAAAAATTTATTGAAATTTTTTGAACATTTTGACCAAAAATCCTTAAAATTTGGCATTTTCTTGGCACCCTATAGTGAGTGGGGGGAGCCCAAAAAAGTGGGGGAACGAGTACGGGGGAAAGCTGTCGAGTGGGGGGACCCGAAAAGTGGGGGGCGCCCCCCACCCCACCCCCACTAAAGAAAACGCAGCAATGTAGTGTGAATGTGAGTGAATGTGGGTGCGGGTTCTGTACCACAGATTTTTCTCAAACGACTCAGCTCAAAGTGAGCTTCCTAATCCAAAAACTAGACCCCTCTCAGTATTTTTGCTTTCTGGGATTTTTTGGGCGTCCAAATGTTGCCAGAAATATATATGCGCATTTTCTAAACGTTTCTAGCTTTGCCGGTTCTAACGAGTTTTTTGCAGCAAAATTCCCCGCTGAAAACATATATATCCCTTAAAATACCCTGCACAAACCACATAATATTAAACTTTCAAGGCACAAACAACATACGTACGTACTTCCACTTAACACTATTTTTATTCTTCTTCTCTATCAAGCCAATCCCCTCCAAGACATTCGTGATGTCATAAATCCGACGTTTCTGGCGCACATTCAGGATTTCTGCAGCCTGAAAATGGAAAAAATTAACGGTATAACGCAGACACGGAAAGAACTGAAGTGCCCAATAAGAATAAACGTAACATAAAATAAATGAAACAGATATTGCTCGCACTCACACAGGAGAAAAAAATTTCTCAGGAAACAGATACGTATATAAGTAGGGGCGCGACAGCGCTCCCCCTGGCCCTATAATCTATTCTGGCTTATTTTTACTGGGGGGGCCCACTCGGCAACCTCCCCTCCCCCCATAAGCCAAAAAATTGCCAGATTTCACCATTTTTACCCTAAATTTTCAAAAATTTTCCGGCTTCGCCGAAATTGTAACGACATTTTCGCTATTTTAGCATAAAAACACATAAAATTAGTCATTTTTTAGTGATTTTTGGCAATTCTTACACAAAAAACGTAAAAATTTGCAAAATGTTTACAAAAATATGCCCCCCCCATCGATGGGGGGGCAACTTTGAGCCCGCCCCATAAATTTTGGCCTAAAAATAAGCCAGTATATGGGTGTAAAAGGCTCAGCGCGGCCCTTAGAGATCCGTTCGAGTACCGCGCCAGCTAAATACTCAACGAAACCAGACAAATTTGGTATCGTTGGAATCAGCACAACGAGTACTATAAGTAGCAAAATGTCTTTTTTCCGTGTGTATATAAGTCACGCTTGGAGAAGCACTTTTCTTCGAACTCAAAAACTGAACGACCTGGGCACTTTCAGCCGGTGAAGTTTGGTTTTTCTGAGAGTAGTATTTGTGTTAACGACCTTTTGGACAATTTTCCGCTGCCCCACCCGGACAATATATATATACGTACATACATACGTATCAAAGCAACAATTTAATCATTAAAAACTAGATTCATCGTATCGTACAATGTTTAAATCCAGCACTCCATTCTCAGACTTTCGCAACAGGTCCAAAAATTTCTGTGTCAGAATGCCCAGACTTTTCTCCGCCCTGGAGGAGGGACCTGGCTTGGCCCCGCCGCCCTGACTGACAGACGGGGACTCAGACATCCTTGAGTTGGACTCTTCCTCAATATCACTGTCCTCACCTTCCATAATCGGTTGATTGACACTGACAAAACTAAAAACAGCATAAAACAGGCATACGATATAACACTATATATATACAAGTAACAAAAATGCTCCGCACAAAAGGGGATAATATGTGTGTTGGGCCTATGTCTATCCTTTAAATTCCGGCTGAGAAAGGCATATATCCGACACGGGAAAAGTTGCTCAGCTCACTTACGGCTTTCATTTGATACCAAATTTTACCACTTTTTAAAAATTTTATTTTTGACCCAAAATCGCCTAAGTCCTCACCCCACCCCACCACAGCACTCTACAGCCACTTTGGGTATGCAGTTCTATCTGTGACAAAAGTTGTTAAGCTCACTTAGGGCTTTCATTTGATACCAAAATTGATTACTTTTGAAAAATTTTACTTTTGACCCAAAATCGCCTAAGTCCCCACCACAGCACTCTATTGCCACTGGGTACGCAGTTCTATGACAAAAGTTGCTCAGCTCACTGGGCTTTCATTTGATACCAAATTTTACCGCTTTTGAAAAATTTTATTTTTGACCCAAAATCGCCTAAGTCCTCACCCCACCCCACCACAGCACTCTACAGCCACTTTGGGAATGCAGTTCTATCTGTGACAAAGGTTGTTAAGCTCACTTAGGGCTTTCATTTGATATCAAATTTTACCACTGTTGAAAAATTTTATTTTTGACCTAAAATCGCCTGAGTCTCCACCCCACCCCACCACAGCACTCTACAGCCACTTTGGGTACGCAGTTCTATGACAAAAGTTGCTCAGCTCGCTTAGGGCTTTCATTTGATGCCAAATTTGACCACTTTTGAAAAATTTCATTTTTGACCGAAAATCGCCTAAGTCCCCACCCCACCCCACCACAGCACTCTATAGCCACTTTGGGTACGCAGTTCTATGGCAAAAGTTGCTCAGCTCACTTAGGGCTTTCATTTGATACCAAATTTGACCACTTTTGGAAAATTTCATTTTTGACCGAAAATCGCCTAAGTCCCCACCCCACCCCACCACAGCACTCTACAGCCACTTTGAGCATGCAATTCTATGACAAAAGTTGCTCAGCTCACTTAGGGCTTTCATTTGGTACCAAATTTGACCACTTTTGAAAAATTTCATTTTTGACCACATGACCTGCCACTGACCTGACCCTCCAGACGGCAAAGTGGAGCCAGCCCAGCAAAATAGGTACGTCGGACGGCAAAACGAATACCGGGAATGAGCTGGGCACACCAGAAAACCCCTATAGACAAAGTTTTGAGAGGCCAGGTAGAGCCTACTATGGACCTCCAGGAAGCGGTTTCCGACATGACCCTCCAGACGGCAAAGTAGAACCAGCCCAGCAATATAGACACGTCGGACGGCAAAACGGATACCGGGAATGAGCTGGGCACACCAGAAAACCCCTATAGACAAAGTTTTGAGAGGCCAGGTAGAGCCTGCTATGGACCTCCAGGAAGCGGTTTCCGACTTGACCCTCCCGACGGCAAAGTGGAACCAGCCCAGCAAGATGGGTGGGTCTGACGGTAAAACTGACTGCGGGAATCGATTCTCCGTGCCAGAAAACCATTGTATGGAAGATTTGAGCTTTCAAAGTTCGAAAGTTCGAAATTCATTTTTTCGAATTTTCGCCATTTTTGACGGGCCACTGTGGTCGCTAGGGAAGTGATAGAGAAACGCAACGCCAACCTGGACCGTTAGTTAGTTCAATATATATGTAATTCCTGAATATAAAAAATCCGCTCCAGCTCGTAACGTTCGACCGTTCGACCAAAAATGGTCACTTTTCGCTATGAGCCGACTTTGCGACGCCACTGCGGCGCTGTGGCGCAGCTGCGGCGCAAAAAAGTTGTGATTCTTAAATTCGTTAGAGGATATACACTAACTAGACCCTATAGCCCTTTACGTTGGCCCACCGCTGCAGTTCACGTGAAAGCGGTAGACATTATGTACAATACAACCATCAAATAGGAGAAACCAAGGAAAAAAACATCGCCGCCATAAACCGGTCCGGGGCGCAACTTTTCAACGGTAAGTGATACGGGGCTGAAACTTCACAGACATACTAAACTCGATGTGCTCTACAATTTGCGCATGAAATCTGCGCAGGATCTGCGCAGGATTTTGCGCAGCTACTGCGCAGCTTAGTTTACACTGTCTCCAGCCACTTTTCACACATATTATAGGGGTCGCTGCCGCGACCCCTATGATAAATATTGTATATATATATATATATACTTATTATATCACAATTTGGGTAAAGGGAAGGGTATTTTTACCGAGCAGGACGGCCCCCCGAAATTCACCTTCCCCCCGGAAATGCGCCTCACCCCGGGACCCGTGATTCTTGCTCCATTTTTTAGGCGCCCAAATTATTGCCACACATAGGCAAATTTTCAAAAATTTTCAGGCTTCGCCACAGATTTTTAGTAAAAATAGCTGTTTTAAGAAATCCTGGCATTTTTAGAACTTCTTGCGTTTCTATGTGTAAGATACGCCAAAAAATACCGATTTTTAGCTCACAGTTTTGCAAAAAAACTCCCCCCCGGGAAGTCCCCCCCAAAAGAAATCCTGAAGGGGTCCATCCTTTTTCCGAATACCGAATTTTTCCGAACAGTGGGTGATAAGTGAGTGATGGGGTCGCAAGGAAACCCTCTACTGGGTCCTGGATGGGAGGAACACAGATGTAAATAACAGAGATTAGCTAGGGGTTGGGCTCCCCCTCCAACTTGTTTTGGGAGGGGGGCTCTGGATCCTAGGTTTTTTTTGGTCAAAAATAGCGTCGTTTGCAGAAATGAACAAGAGTTTTGACGACGCCAAAAATATAAAGGGGGGGGGGGGGGGGGGGGGGGGGGGGAATGACAATAGAATAACCAAGCCAAAATGTGGAAGTAGCACTCAAATTTAACAAGAATGCAAAGTTTCTATTACGTTTAACAGTGATTTTTCAAAAAATTCTCAAATTTTGGGGGCTGCCGCCCCAAACCCCCCGCTCTATATATATTGTCTTAGTGATGTTAAGGTTCGACGATGTTTGAACAGTCAATCAGTATATATATCTATTATATATATGTACAAAGCCACAGGCTACGAGTCTTTATGCTACATACTTCAATTGCATTTTTTGATGCAAGTTTCTCATACCAATTTCGCTGAATATTTTCTTTAAAAACTTTCTCTTCGGATTATATCAGCTATGTAGAATGGAATGAGAGCTTATATATACGTATGCACCAGGATAGGATGTTTAAGAACGTTTATTGCATAAATGTTATAACTACTAGGGATGGATCTGGAGGGCAGCTCTGTCGTTGCGATTTGAAGGTAAGTAAAAGCAAACAGGAAAAAACACAAAAAAGGCATGTCATCAAAATTTCGTGAGCGCGTATATAATATATACGCATATTTCCAACGTTTTTACCAAATTTTTGGATAGAAAAAGCTTAAAATGTCGTGCGAGTTTAGCAAAAAATTCTTATTTTTCCTTACAAATAGGGTAAACTTTTAAAAAATTTTTGTTTCTGCAAAATGAAAAAATTAAAGATTTAAAGGACGATTTCATCTAAAAAGCAAAAAATTTCTTCAACTTCTGGGGGGCTCCGCCCCCGACCCCCACATTGTGTCGAGTTGTTCTCGTCATTGTTAATGCTCAAAGACATGATACATAGACACCAGATATATGTATTATATGAGTACGTAAGTTAGAATATATTCGCGAGACAATGCAAAATATGAAGCAACACACGCCAACAAGGTAAAAATTCATCCAAAATTACGAATATAGCCTAAAATCATAACAAAACTGCATTTCTGCAAAACTTTATTTTTGACGTTGGACAAATAAAAATGACGCTCAGAAAATAAAAATGACGAAAATTTGATGAAATCCGATTTTGAAAAAAAACGCGGCTCTGGATACCCTCATCCATAAGTGTGGCCGGGCAAAAAATCTGGTGGGAGGCCAAAATTGTCCAAAAAACCCCTAAATTTTCGATTTTTTGCTATTTTTGGCCACAAATTTTTTAACAAATCTAACACAGAAACAAATAGAGACTATAGCACGGTACTATCGAGGACGCTGCGTCATCCTACGCTGTCAGATTTGGATAATCTTGCTTACCTGGCTAGCTAGTCATAATCAGGCGCGTAGCCGGGGGGAATGGGGGGAATTCCCAACCCGAAATTGTGTTGCCCCCCAGGAATTTTTCCTGCTATGTGTAAAACGCCCATTTTTCAAAAAATTTTCGCGCCTTCGGCGCGAAATAAGTGTATTGTACCGTTATAATACGTGTTTCGCGCTTAAAAACGAGTACCAATTACTCTATTTGGTGTACTTTGACCACCTTCTGCATCATTTGGGTGCATGAACACGCACGGCGCCTTAAAAATTATTGTAATTTCAACGAATACTCTGTAAAAATTCCACGAAGGTCACGAAAAAGAAAAATTTCTCAGCTTCTGGGGGGCTCCGCCACCCAGACCCCCCGAAAAAATTTTGCATTACCCCTCCCGAAATTTTTTTCTGGCTACGCTAGTGGTCATAATGGTCCTTTTTTGAAAAAATTCTCAAATTTTGACTTAGATTTGGGGGGGAGGTCGGCCGAAGCCGATTTGGGGGAGGGATAGCAGGATATTTCACTGTACGGTACAGTGCCCCACCTTGAGAAAATGTTGGGGGTGGGGGTAGCTGAAATTGGGCTGGGTGGGTGGGGCCATCCGATTAGGAGTGGGGTGCGTTCCGGAAAAATCGAGTTTGGGGGAGGTGGTAAAAAAATTTTTCTGCAAAATTTATGAAAAAATTTGCGATTTTGCTAAAAAAGCGTTATTTACAACCAAATATATATTATATATCAATATTACAGCATAATTGGTAATTTTTTCAAAAAAATGGAATTTTTGTGAAAAATTTCGAATTTTTCCTAATTTTGAGCCAAAATTTTGACAGTTTGGAGGGTGGGGTCCGGCAAATTTGGGTGGGTGAGGTTATTGGGCCCCCCCAAAACTTGGGTGGGGGGGGGGGGGTAGTCGCGCCGAAGCCGAGAAAAATTGGCCAAAAACTGAGTATTTTAAGGTAAATTCTGCAAAATTTTTCAAAAAAGTCCAAATTTATGGCTTAAAGTGTTTATTAATGCGAGAAATACACATTTTTAACGGTGTTATGGACTTTCTGGCTCAATATTGACCTTATTTTAGACTTAGACACATGTTGCCAATCAAGTTTTCGAGTTTAAACCCCTGTATAATGTCAAAATTACTTCGTAGTTGAATGTGTTTTGGCATTAGCTTTGGCTGAAAATACGATTTTTGACATAAAAATAGAAACTTTTGGGGGAGGTTTGGGGGGAGGGTTGTGGCTGTGGGGGGGGGGGGTTGGGGGGGGGTCTAAAAAGGGGGGGCCCCCAAAATTCCGGGGGAGGGGGCCCCCCCAACCCAAATCCCCGTTACACCTATGGGGAGGGGTAAGAAGTTTTCGAGGAGGGGGTCGGCGAAAAATCGGTTTTCGTTAAAAAACTGAAAAATATTCTCTATTTTCAGCTATATAATTTTAGCGATTTTTAACGTAATTAAGCGAATTTTAGCAATTTTTCGCTAATTTTTTGAAAAGTTTCGAATTTTTGGCTAAAAATTTGCAAATTCTGGTAAAGGGTTAAAAATTTTTAGGGGGGTCGGCCGAAAACCGATTTGGGAGAAGGGGTAGAGAAACTTTTTTAGGGGGGAGGGTCGGCGGCCCCTCCATTTGGTCGGCGACCCCTCCACCCAACACACCTATGATGAGTGGACATAGGTGTACCAGGCTACACCCTGTGAGACCCCCCCACGGAGAGGCCAGGCCCCCCACCCCCCATACCCGACCTCGACTACTCCACTCACCCCCCAAGCCGAGCTCAGACGCAGACCCCCCTCTCCCCCCCCCCCTAAAATGGGGTAAAACAAGAGAAAAAATGTTAAATTTTTGCAAAAAATCTTGCAATTTTTCAAAAGTTTTCTGAAAAAATTGTCTAGAAATAGTTAAAAACGCTAAAAAATAGGTTTTAAAACGCAATACGAGCGGTTTTTTATTAGATTTATGTCAAAAATAGTAGATTTTATGTCTAAAAAGGGCCATTTTAGCTGAAAAAAATTTGGGTACAGTTTGGGTACAGTTTTTTGAAAATTTCCGAGTTTTGAGACCCCCAAGCCAGATTTGGACTTTTTACTCCCCCCCAACCCAAACAGGTGGTGACCTACGTATGTGATTGGACGGCTGAAAATGCGAATTTTGGCATAAAAACAGAAAATTTTTGGGGGGGAGGGTTGGGGGGTTCTGGGGGAGCCCCCCTCCAAAAAAAAGGTGGGGGGAGCCCCCCCCACCCCAAATCTCCGTTACAGTTACACCACCTATGCTATGGGTGGCCCGGCCCCGCCCATAGGTCTAGGTGTACCACCTGTTTGGGTTGGGGGGGGGGAGTAGAAGGTCCAAATTTGGCTCGGGGGACCCCACCCAAATCCGAAATTTGGGGGGGAGGACCCCCCTAAACTGTACCCAAGTTTTTTTAGCTAAAAATGCTCCTTTTTCGATGTACAGTACATTAAACGTACTCAAAAGCTTCTGTCAATAGTTTTCGTATGCGAAAATAGGGCTTGAAAATTGACAAATTTGTACTAAAATATGCCTAAATTAGCCCAGATTGTGGTTTATAATTGCGTATATTATCTTTTAATTGCTATAAATAACCATCTTTAGCTGTTTATAGGTGATTTATAGCCTATTTTTCAAATTTTTTTCAAAAATTTTCAGAAGTTGCAAAAAAATTTTTCAAAAATTTTGCATTTTTTACTTGTATTGGATCAAATATTAGGGGGGGAAGGGTGTTTTGAGCTAGGCTTGGGGGTAGTAGTCGAGGTCGGGTAGGGGGGGAGGGGGTCTGGCCTCTCCGTGGGGGGGGTCTCACAGGGGGTAGACTGTAGCCTGGTACACATAGGTGTAATTGGGGGGGGGGGGTAACCCCCCCCAGCCATTTTTTCAAACCCCCCCCCAGAAATTTTTGGGGGCCCCCGGCCCCCCCCAAAAGGGGGGGGGGGGGGGTTTTGCGGCCCATCGCACAAAAATAGGGCCAAAAATTGGGAATTTTTTTGGTAAATTTGGCAAAATTTTTTAAAAAAAGTCCAAATTCTTGGCTTAAATTGTTTATCATCGCGAGAAATACACGTTTATAACGGTTTCATTGTCTTCTAGACTCAATATTGACCTTATTCTGGACTCAGAAACATGTTGGCAATCAAGTTTTCGAGTTTAAAAACACTGTCTAATGTTAAAATTACTTAATGATTTCATGTTTTTCGGTATTACCAATGGCTGAAAATGCGATTTTTGGCATAAAAATAGAAAAATTTTTTGGGGGAGGTTTGGGGGGGGGGGTCGTGGGGGGGTTTGGGGGTGTCTAAAAAGGGGGCCCCCCAAAATTCCGGGGGAGGGGGCTCCCCCCAAACCAAATCCCCGTTACACCTATGCTGGTACACGCATAGGTGTACCTTGAGAAAACGTTGGGGGAGGGGGTAGCCGAAATTAGGGTGGGTGGGGTCAGCCGTTTTGAGGTGGGGTGGGGTCCGGAAAAATCGAATTTGGGGGGGTGAAAAAATTTTTTGGTCAAAAATTTAGAAAAAATCAGCAAATTTGCTTAAAAAGGCCTTAGTTCCAACTAAAAATCAACAATAGTTCATCATGTTTGCTCATTTGTTCGAAAAAACTAGGATTTTTTCCAAAAACTTTGAATTTTTCCAAAAAATTTCGAATTTTTACTAATTTTGAGCCAAAATTTTCAAAATTTTGAGGGTGGGGTCTGGCAAATTTTGGTGGGTGGGGTCTGGGATTTGGCCATTTGGGGGTGGGGTCTGCCTCCAAAATTTCGAGGGTGGGGTCGCCACTTGTCCATTTGTGGGGAGGGTTCCCCCCCC
>JASAND010000921.1:0-24504 GCA_030248195.1 Trissonchulus latispiculum
TTAAGCCGATTAAGCCGATTATTTATGAAAAGGATTTTTAAGCCATTTAAGCTAAGCCTTTTAAGCTAAGCCATTTAAGCCTATTATTTATGAAAGTGTTTTGACTATTAATATATAAAAGCAAATTAACTTCCTGCTTCATTGTAGCTCATATCCTACGCCATTTAAGGTGGTGATTCCTTTTGGAGACATCAACTTTGAACCCTAATTACTCATTCATTACTTGAAGTTAATCTCTTATATCAAAATGGAGCTTAACATTTTCTCTTTCTAATGAATGCAATGAAATTAACTTCATTTTTCGGAAACTATTTTACTGCATTTTTGAAGTACTTTAATTTTCCAGATTTTTTGCAGACTAAAGCAAATTTTTTCGAGAGGCATCGGCTACATCATTCGATTCCACTATCAAATAGCTGGGGACCCTTTTTTAATTATCATGAAATCACTCTTCGTTATGAAGAAATTAGCTAAAATGTTTGCGCAACCTGGATTTTGCCTACTTTTCCCGACTTTGGCAAGCGGCACTTTATAGCTAGAAAGCAGCAATCGGGGAAACTAAAAAAGAGTCCCTGTGTATTTTTGTGTAAAACATGTCTAGTAAGTGGCAACCCTCTAGCTTGCATAGTAAATGCTCTGCAATCGCTGGAAAAAATTTGGTCATGGTTTTGGAAAAACTACATTTTTTGTGATAGCAGCAAGCGGGGTAGCAGTTGGAACATTATCATGCCTAGGATAATTGGTCTCGACGAGACACTCAAATCGACACCCTTAGTTTAATTTTACGGCTTATGTAGCTCAAGAAATCGTGGATTTTTATTTCAGCAAAAATGACAAGTTTTCAACGCCAAAATAAGAATCTCGGCTATATCTCACAATAGAGAAGAGCTAGAAAGTTGCTTCCAAAACCAAAAATGTAGAGCGCAACGGAATCTTTCAAATGAGTATAATCATAACTATGCAGCTGCTGCTCAACTGTCAGAAACTAGCAAAAACCGTGCTGAACGGAAATCTCGAAATTTTGAAGCGAGATTGCTATGAAATGAGCCTATTTTGGAAAATTGCATCAAATTCCATCGTGATTTGGGCCGTCAAATAACAATACATGCACAAAAGGAATCACCACGTTAAGGTACTGGTTCGGGTTTTTGCACCAAACTTTGAAAGTAATTCATTCAGTTCTTAGAGTTCAACAATGATTTGCATAGGAATTAAGCTAGGAATGTATTCATTACAACAAAATTAAGCATTTCTGACGTAATTCTACTGTCTGAATTGGTCATGTGATAACACGAAAGTAATTTTTGAACATGGATTTCTCCGAGTGTGAGAAAGCTAAAGAGAAGCTATCACTTCCGGGTTCAAAAGAAACGTCTTCCCAAAAAGTCTGCAAATTTATTCGTCTTCATGATCCAATCATCGAAATCAAATAAAATACTTTCTATTATACGGAATTTTAAAAATAAAAATTGAAAAATTGACTCAAGTTTTCGTTAATATGTAGAATACTTGTAGGAAATAACCCGAGATTACAAGTTTTTACATTTACGTTGAAACATTTACATTGAGAAAGAAAATCCCATGCTTATCTATTTAATGAAGCTTAATACTTAATACTTGTATGTAATGGCCAGTCCGCTTACCGTTCGCTTACCGAAGTTTAGCGGATTCTAGTACGTGTAAAAGTACAATTTCCCGCGTCAATTACGTCATAATTTACGCAGAACTAAGAGCAGAATCCTACCAAGCAATCACTTAATTTTTGAATTTTTAATTTTACACTTATAAGAATCCAAATACAGTACATCCCGTCTCTCACCCGAAATGGGTTGGAGTTAAAATAAAAAATTGAGGAAAAATTAGCTTAATTTTTTTAAATTTTATACTGTTTAGAATGCATCAGTTTATCGTAGATCAAATATTGCATTAGAAAGAAATTTAATGGCATTGAAGTTTTTACGGTAACACCGGCCCATTTTGGGTGAGCAGACAGAGTACTGTATTTGGATTCTTATAAATATAGTAAAAATTCAAAAATTAAGTGAAATTTCTGATAGTTGTTTGGTAGGATTCTGCTATACTGAATGTCTAATTCTTAGTCGTCCTGCGTAAATTAAGATGTGGTTGACGCTAGAAAATTGTTCTTCCACTTGTGCTAGAAACTGCTAGCCATAGGCGAGTGAGCGGATGAGAAGCAGACTGTCATTGAGTAAAATTTAGGTCAGTTGGTGCAAGCCACAGTCAGTGGTCATAATTGGTATAACCTCGGGCACGCAACCAGAAATTAGGGGCCTTACTGGTATCTCCTGTAACCATGCCCACTGGAAGAACTAGGCTCTGCTGCGGAATAATGCCTTGTTTGGGGCCTGATCTTTTCAGTTTCATTTTGAAAATTTTAAATTTAAAATTTAAAATACGCCTTAGCGCTTAAAGAGGATTTCCAAGAAATATCATATGATGTAACTACCCCGGTACGCATTTAAAGTATTTTTTGGCTTGAATAAACTGTTAATCCGATAAATAGAAGGTTACTCATCAAGGTGAGGCTGGTTTTTAAAATATTTACCAGTAGTAAAAAGCATGCCAATAATGCCATTGAATTCTTCACACTATGAGCTTCATTTTGATATAAATATCATTGGCCTACTCCAAATATTGAGGAAGTTATGAACGTTTTAATATTGCTACCTCCATGTTTTAAGCCGTTTAAGCGCGGTGATTTTACGCGGCTTAAAAGTCAGACAATTTGAACTGAATTTTAAGCCATCGGCTTAAACGGCTTAAACTGCAACTATTTATGAAAAGGAGATCGGCTTAAACGGCTTAATTTTAAGCCACTGCATTTTTAAGCCGGTGTGCTTTTTATGAAAAGGATTCGGCTTAAAGCTTAAGCCGATGGTTATTTATGAAAAGGGTCGGCTTAAACGGCTTAAATTTAAGCCGTTTAAGCCATTTAAGCCATTTAAGCCGTTTAAGCCGACCACCCTTTTCATAAATAAATTCACTTTTAAGCTAAGCCGTTTAAGCGCTTTTTATGAAATGGCCCTCAGAGTCACTCATTTACCTACAAATGAATCCTCCAAAACTAAGAATCCCTCTTCTACCTACAAATTAATCTTTCAAAACTAAGAATCACTCATTTGCCTACACTACCGTTATCCCTTTATTAACTGCAAATCGTTTGATATTTTGACCAATAACTTTAAAATTTTGCGTGGATGCATATTGGAGGCTGATGAATTCAAAAATTCAAAAAGTAAGGGGCCATTGGGAACCGAGAAGCTTTTGAAAAAATTCTGCTGAAAACTTGCATACAGGGGTTTTCATGGGCGCTGAGCATTAATCTGAACTAGCTTAAGCTCATCACTTTACCCTTACCAAACTAAAACTTAAAACTTTCAGAAAATTTTAAGATTTTGAATTTTTGAATCCTTCAATATGCACCCATACAAAATTTCAGTTATTTGGCCAGTTAGACATTTCTCCGGAATGCAAGCTAAAAATTTCTTCTTTCAGCAAAAGTTGCCCAGGTAACAGAGATAAACCGATAAACCGATAAACAGATAAACCGATGTTTTCAAATTTTTGAATTTTTCAAAATTATGGATTCATAACATTTTCCTGTCATCACGAGGATTCTGAAAATAGATAATGTTTTGGTTTTCTGATGAATATTATGCAGTTTTAATCACAGTTTTCTACGCACATTTTTGTGCATGGCTTTCGTATAATTGCGTGTAAATATTGTAAACAGTTGTAAAGGAGATTACGGTAGTGTAGGCAAATGAGTGATTCTGAGTTTTGAAAGATTGATTTGTAGGTAGAAGAGGGATTCTTAGTTTTGGAGGATTAATTTGTAGGTAAATCAGTGATTTTCAGTTTTGCAGTGTAGGCAAATGAGTGAAACTGAGTTTTGTTATCTGATGTCGGCAACTTCAAACAGTAGGTAATAGAGTGATAGGTACTAGAGGGATAATCTACGCTTATGTGAAGTTTCATGCCAATAGCCCATGTTTTCCTCTGGTGACATACTACGATAGCATGGCGGACACCTATGAGCAAAAAATGTCAAATTTTCAACTTTTTCAAATATAGCCATATTTTATATCAAATTGAAGCTCTCGATGTTCTGAACATTTTATCTTTTTGCACCAAGCCTCTATAAAGCAGTATGAGAAAGTTAGAGCGAGTTAAAGTTTGAAGCAAATGACAGTCGAAATAAGCTTTACCAAATCGTCCAATCGCCGTGTCTCGCTCGTTGGTTAGCTTGATACTGTAATTTATGCGGTAATAAACCCACAGGTAAAGGCTTTAAATTGATGTATTTGTCATGCCACAGTCTCTTGTCATCCCACTTCTACGCGAGTTCGAAGCCCTCAGCGAGGCATACTAACGTAAATACTAAATTGTAGAGATTTGAACTACAATATCTCTAGACTGGATTGACCCTGGACTCTAAAAATTTGTCTTGTTTTTGGGCACATATGTGGGTATATAATACCCAAAAATGAGCGAAATCGGTGAATATAAAATTTGGTACCTGGCGACCCCCCCCTTAAGGCTGTATATTTTTATAGCTTGTACAGGTGTGGCCTACTGCAGAGATGAAACCGGGTCACTATTTGCTGACCCGATGACCCGGTGACCCGGTATTTTTGAAAATTCAGGTTTATGCTTGGAAAAATTAAAAATCCTTATATTAGGGCGCTGTGGGTGTTATTGATTATTTTAGACATTTTTGGCGTCTAAAATAAGATGTTGGGCAAAATTTTTGCTTTCCTTACAGTAACCTTGGAAAGTAAATATTGTAAGTATTAAGCTGGATTAAAACTGATTTGCATGGTTTCGCACTCGCGCTTATGAAATGAACTACATACGTAACTTGTTGAATCAGTTTGGAACAAAATACATCGACAAAGTTTAGTAACATCATCTAATTCAAATTCAAACAATTTAATTCTAATTCAAATACGTTCGTATTTTATTATTACAGTATTAAAATATTTTATTTGGTTGCGTGGTTGAGGCTTTCACTCAGAGAAGATTCTTTAGAATTATTCTTCCTTATGGCAGGATTCAGAAACCAGGAATATATATGTATATATTCCTGGTATGTATATGGTATATATATATATATATATATATATATATATATATGCTACAAATACAAATCAAACCAAAATCCACTAGTCCCTAAATATAGTCGTAACAATTAGGAAAAGTGCAAACCAAAACTCAAAGTGTGTGAAACTTTGCTGGGATTTTCCTACTTACCCGAATTTGAAAACACTGTCTGGCACCCCCCCCCCTCCAAAAAATGATAGCAGCTGTGCAGAATCACCTACATTCGATGGACTTTTGATCACCTACATTCGATGGACGATAGAGATTTTGGACTCTTAGGCCCATGTACTAATTTTCATTTTTCTAGTTAAAAGCCAACGAAATCATTGCTTCAAAACTAGACATAAGTTTCACAGGGAAGTACAAATATTATGACGACACGACAGCGACAAGCATTTAACAAAAATGGACGATTAAGTTTAGTATATGTTTATTCCATTGCTAGTTTTTGAACTATTGAAGTTTTCAGGTGGTAGAAACTGGTAAAAATTCTGAAACATGCTTTAACAGTATAAAAATTCCCCAATCAAAAAATACCGGGTCAAGACCGGGTCAGAGCTCCTGACCCGGTGACCCGGTCCATATAGTGACCCGAACTGACCCAGTGACCCAGTGACCCGGTTTCATCGCTGGCCTACTGGCGTCTCGAGCTTTGCGGCCAAAATTTGCACTATTGGCGAAGACTAAATTTATAATTTTTATCCTAATTCTTCAAATTATTTATTTTTAATTCTTTTAGTAGGAGTCCAGTTAACAATTTCGTCACAATTTGGTTCTAAATTATTGTCAAATTGCTTTCACTTTACTGTACTGATTATACTGGTATATGCAATGCATGTACCCTGTCTGCTACAAGTATAGGTTGTTGCACAACATAGAGTGCACTAGCTGATTTACAGGCACGCTAAGCGAAACTGCGATGGGTTGTGATGCACGAGCGAAGCGAGTGCATTACAAACCCGAGTGTTTCGTGAAAGCTTGCACGAGAATTGTTTTGTGGTACGAGGGCGGAGCGAAGCGGAGCCCTCGTAGTACCACAAAACAATTCGAGTGCTAAACTTTACGATAACACCATTGCAGCCTTTTCACAACCCATTGCAGTTTTGCTTGGCGTGTTCGTAAATTAGATGGTGCGCGAGAAACTGTGCAACAACTTAGTTGTGAAATAGCTTAGTTCAAATTTAAATACCGGAAATTTGAATTAAACTTGGCGTGGTCAGCTTTTGCATCAGTGAATATGTGCAGAACGTTTACTTCAGCAATGTTTTAATAAGGATTCCATTCTGGACCATATATGGTTGGTTTGAAACAGTTACTAAAATATTGATTCATTTGTCGTTTGGTTGTTTCTAATAGTGGTCACAGATACCTAATTTGCATACTGATTTGCATTCTTTTGGGTATAAAAGGCAGCTGAACGTGCGCGCGTTGTCAGTCGCAGCAGTGAGCAGCTACAAATTTTGGTTGTGAAGCATGCTACAGCGTGCTTCACAAATGCAGTTGTGAAGCACAGTGCACATCGTGCTTCACAACTCGGATGGAGGCACGGGGGTTACAGCACAGCAAATTTGAACTAAGCTATTTCACAACACTGTCTACCTACATAATGTACTACGTTGTGGAAAACTACTGCAGACCGCATGGCCTGTTGTATGTATTGAGCGGTCGGCAAAATTAATTCAATCCTTTTCGCGCACAGGGTTAAAAAAGTTAAACAGTTCATTTTAACGGCTATAGGGTTAAACCAGTTAAACATTTTTAACTCTACTCCTTTAACTCGCGCTCGAAAAGGGGCCTTTGACAGTTTGTAACAGATTTATCTTTTGGAGTAAACATTTACAATGGGTATATAGTTTCAAAATTGTGAGAACGCCGAGACTTAGAAAAGGAGGAAAATCGAAATTAATGACTCCATTCAAGAAATAACAAAATTTTTTGTCTCATCAAAATCTAAATTGTTAAATCCATCCACGATTAAATAGAGCTGTCTTTCTGCATATTTTTGCTGTTACAAGGTTTTCACGAAAATGTACCCAAAATGTACCCATTTTCTGAATTTCGGATTCTGATTTTTGCAATATCCCAGAATATGGGCATCATTTGAAAGCTCTGATAAGTTAATGAAGCCAACTCGCAGAATGACTTCTCGAAATTCAAGAAAACTTCCCAGCTAAAGCTAAATCCCATTTTAGGTAATTCCGAGACTTTAGTGCATCTTCAGATATTTACTTGTTCTGTAATTTTTACATGAGATTTCACAGAATACCCATACTGAAAACCCGTATTGAAAAACTAAATAAATAAAATCAGAAAAATCCAGGTTTCGCTAGTTCCGGGATTTGGGTGCATTTTCAAAAGTTCGTTTCACTAAAAAGTTGGCTTTCGATTTCGAATGACAAAAATATTGTCGATATTTTAAAAACCGTAATTGCTGATATTGGGTACATTTTTGTAAAAAGCTTGAAATTGCAGCTGGATCAGCAGCTCTATTTGACCGTAAATGCAAAGCTTCGATTGCGACAAAACATGGGAAAAACTAAAAATGCTTCAAAAACTGGCTGTGACCATTGGCCGGCCATAGCAACCTATAATACCACTAACTAATCATTGCCTAACATAAACTTAGCCTATCCAACAAGCTGCATTAGCTTTATTCTATTTTTAATAAAAGCATTCAACAGAAAAAAGCAACACTATACATTTAGAACAGAACATTTAACATTCACACAGTTTAATTTATTAAACAGATTTTTCAGGCAAAATCCTATTTCGCTGGCTGAACCCGAATTCGTCCCGGAAAGTTGTTTAGAAGACGCTAAATCGGGATGAAACCAGTTTTATGCCATTTTCTTCTTCACACAACTTTATAGCGACCTCGGATATAATTGTGCATGGTTGTCTGGGATGACTGAAATCAATAAATCAATAATTAATTACTCCTAATTAATAACTCAAACCATAAACATACCTAATCAGCATTGAAAAGTATTATAACGAAATTATAAAGAAGTCAATTTTAAGTCGCCAGTTCTGTCTAAAAACAGCCAGCCTCATACTCCATTAAGTCACTCCCTAAAAAATTTAAACTTCAATTTCAATAAAAATTAAAATTTAAATTTAAATCTTAATACCAGCCGTTTCATTTCCTCCTTAATCAGTCGGGTAATTTCAGCCTTAGCCTTGCTGATGTTCAGTTCCGAAGTGGACTCTATGCCAAGAAATAGGCGTTTTTCGCCTTCGGCCGGTTGTTTGCCCGGCTGAACAAAGGATCCACGAACCGTAATGCCCACATCAGCATACTCCTGAATTTGAACAATCGTTTCCTGCACACAAGCAAACAAACTATGTTTACGAACAAACTATATACGAAAACAGAGAAATTCCGAAAACTCAACTTAAACTTGTCTACTAAACGAAAGCTCTAGTTCTGCAACAATTAAAGTTACATACATGTTAAAGGATTTTAGTCAGCATCAGGTCGGTGGAAAACGACTAAGGATTGTAACAAGAATCAAGAACAATCGCAAATTAAATTCACTGGTAGCAAGTGTACATAGATAATATAAGAGTGTGCCACTAAACACCCCTATGTTATTAGAGCAAAAACAATGCTCCGTTCGCTCACGCCCCCCCCCCACAAAACAGACCCTAGTGAACCCCCCTGCAAATCAGTACCTAGTCGAAACGGGGTACGCTCATTCGTTTCATGTTTATGTGCTTAAGCTCGAAAACAAGCACTACGTTCGCGCGTTTTGTGTATTTGCGAGCGTTAAAACACAAACATAGCGCACGGAATTCTTTGAAGTCATGGGTCTAATTTGCGCGGTGGGGGGTGGGCCGTTAGCGAACAGAGCATAGTTTTTGCTCTGATAACATAGGGCTTGCCTAGTGGCATACTCTTGATAGCAACAGCGATTGAAATAATTCATACATTATTTATCCGCCTCCTCTTATTTTCATTGCAAGTGCGTCCCTGGGAATTACAGGCCACGGATTACTGTCATGGTCACCCATATTTATATAGTGACTGAAGACAATAAATATTGTTATTAAGTAAATAATAGTTAATTAATCGCCCCCCTGAAAAGGTAGGGGAGGGGGGGCCAGGACTCACCCTGGAAGTAATCCGCCACCGGACTTGCTGTGGGAAATCGTTGACCTCCAGCTCCTCCTCATAGCGCATGTACTCGGACTCGGCGTTGGCCGGGTTAATGGACTCCTGTGGAGTGTAGTTCAGTCGCTCGTTCAGCTTATCTGCCAACTGTTGGGCTATGCTTTTGGCCTGCAAAAAGGTTTTTGGAGAATTATCAATAAATAAATAAATAAATAAATAAATAAATAAATAAAGTTTAGTCAATCGAATCCATCATCAAAGATTTTATCTCAACTGGACATTAACTTTTATCAGTTGGTTGTACTGCTATGCACAAACCATAAGTCTATTATTCGTTGAACATTAACTATAGTACGACCAAAAAATGTGTGTACAAACTTCGACCGTTTACAGCAGATTAACCAGCAGAATTCCGGAAATTGGGTGCATTTTCGTGAAAAATTTGTAACAGCAAAAATATGCAGCGGGACCAGCTCTATTCGATCGTGAAAACAAAATTTTGATTGCGATAAAAATTGGGCGAAAAACAAAAAATTTTAGATTTTCCGTGAATGAAACCCGGAATTCCGGATTTTTCCGGATTTTCGAAATCTCTGTTTCCGGAGAATTCTAAAAATATATACATTGTTGGGGTTTACTCCAACCAAAGGTTAATCTGTCATAAACGGTCGAAATTTGTACACACATTTTTTGGTCCTACTATAGTCAAACCAGTATATACATAATCATCCAAATTACGCTTTTCTTCGTCCTACCCTAGTGTAACAACCGCCAAAAAAGTAGCCTATTTTCCCCCACACAACTGCACACACACACAAAAAACCCACACCGTACCGATATGCTAACTGGCCCGGCATCCTGACCCTTCATAATCGCCTCAGCCGTCTGCTGGGTAACATCCTTGGCTCCCGTGCCCAGATTTTTGGACACAGTGATGCGGCGTGCCAACTGTTGGGCCAGGGCCAGCTTTTCCTTGGCCGAAGCGCTGGCAGGCAGAGAGGCGGGCAGGGCACCGGGCGTGCCGGCAGAACCTCCTGGCGTGCCCGCGGCACCGCCCCCAGCCGTAGGGTTGGCAAAATCGTTGCGAGAATCCTTGATTCGTTTGGTACTCTTCAGCATTGACTGAATCTGTTGGTCGATCTGAAATAGAAGAAAAGAGTGGACTCATTGGCTCTCTCCTGTTCGGACTATTAAAGGCTCTGGCTTAGTGACTACAGCGCAGGCGTTTTTCATTATTTCTTTGTGATAAAATATGATAAAAGAAACAAACTGTAAGATGTAAATATTGTAAAGCTAACAAATCATACAGTATTGGTATTGTAAAGCTTATAAATCATACAGTAATGGTATAAAGTTTGCAACCAGACCAATTTGAAATAGAATTTCAGAATTTAAAAAATTGAGGAATCTTGAATATTTTTGGCATCAGAGTAAAGCTACTACGTGAATACTGGCAACTGTTTCTTCAAACGAACCCAAACGAATTGCGATCACAGTTAAAGAAAAAAAGACATGACCAGTACGCCGTCAACTGACACGGACGATTGGACGTACTCCGAGGATGTGAGGGACATTCAACCAGCTTACTGGCGACGTGGCACCACCCGGGCACCCTCAAGCCACAAGACCTCATCATCATCATCATCATCATCCAGTTAAAGGAAAAACGGTAGATACCATAGGTTTGACTGTTTAAATTTAAAATTTAAAATTAAAAAATTCAGAAAAAACCTCGTCATCATCATCATCATCCGAGTCCTGCAGGCCATGAACCAGCTTTTCCATCTTCTTTTTGCTCTGTTTGGCCTCCAGCTCGGCGTCATCAAACTTGTAACCATGGCCGCCAAAACCCCCGCCAGAGTACACCTTCTTTCCTTCCTATAGAATGCACAACAATGTAAAACAAAATAAGCAATAAACGTATACTGTCGAAAAACAATTAAACAGACAGAAAGACAACAACAGCAAACATTGAAAAAGAAAATTTGACAATCGTTCAAAATGTCTTACATTGCTACCGGTACTTTAGAGATTGCTTGAACGGGATAAAGGAATGATTAGAGCTATGAGCTGTTTCTCAGCAACATAATGATATAAAAATTATTACTCTACGACTTTACAAAACCAAGAGCAAAGTGGTATAAGTGAGAAGCTCCCCTCCAAGACTTCAGCCTTAGCGTTTCGAGCATACTGCAAGCTTAATACATTTCAGAAGCTCTCAGTTTCTTACTCTTCCTATTATAAACTCTTGTTAGTACTCTAGGAACGTACCGCCTCCATTTTGGCCTTCCACGAGTCCCAAATCAGTTTGAGATCTTCAGGGGGCTCCGCCCCTTGCTGTTCAAAGGCTCGCATAATGTCACCCGCTGAGCGCTCCTGACCCTCAGCCAACAGAAAGGTATAAGCATGACCTTTGTTCCCGGCACGACCAGTACGTCTGGAAAAAAACCAGAAAAGGATAAACGGTGAAGGAAATATAAAAAAAACTGTGATCCTGATATAGAGTAAACCGGGTACGGGTCCCTAATCCGAACAAACACGGGGCTCAACCAAAACCCATTTTAGGACGTAAAAATATAACAAAAATGTTCAATTGTTCAGAAAAACCGACACCTATTTACTTGCAAAGTCACAGGCCTTTTTGATAGATATTTGCGTTTAACACCGATGCAGAAAATAACCTGTTAAAAGACCGTTAACTTGTAGTTCTTTTTCAAAAATAGGTCTCTCCCCCCCCCCCCCGCAAAGATTGCCGAGAGAAGCCGGCTGCACCCTTTCCCGCTTTCCAAAATGTTGTACAAATTTCTTGAAGTAGGAGCTTACTTCTAGATGATAGGATCTACACAACTCACAATGACTGGCTTAGCCAAAATTTCGACGAGGGGGGGAGGGGGTGCACGTGACACTCATTGACCATTGAAGCATTACTATAGCCGACACTCATTGACCATTGAAGCATTACTATAGCCTCAAAATTAATACATGATTGCATAATTTACAATCATAGCAAAAAGGCTTTACTATTTTACATTAAATCTATTTACAGTTACACACCTCTTTTATGTACATACTAAAAAAACAAGAAGAAAGCACCTACCCCACGCGATGCACATAGTCTTCATAGTGGTTGGGGCAGTCATAGTTTATGACACAGATCAATTGTTTTACGTCAAGACCGCGAGCGGCTACCGAAGTGGCCACCTACAAAATTATAAACACATTAATTACTTAATAAATTAATTAATATTAACCAATAATTGCATAGTCACTACATAGTCACACGCAACTGTAGTGCTACACTTCATCATCATCAGTTACTGCTAAGAAAGAGTTAGGTACATTCGACGCTGAATATTCTTAGTCAGGTAAAGGGAAGAGGAGGTAACCAAAATTCCTTCGAAAATTTCACTAATTACATACATACAAATAATGACACAGCAAAAGCCCATTTTCGTACCAAAACTTTATACTTTCCACTCTTAAAGTCTTGAATGATGGAACCGCGATCAAACTGATCTATACCGCCGTGCAGGGAGGCACAGGTGTACCCAGATTTCAGCAGATCTCGAATTAGCTCGTCTGCATGCTCCTGTTTGTCCACAAACACCAGAATACTGCCCTGCAATAAAATGATAAAATAGTACATGTATAGGTACCAGTACTACAAAAATATAGCATTAAAATTTGTTTTTATATATTATGTTATTTATAGGTATTTTTAAAAATAATCTATAAAATAAAATGTTAATACTCTACAAAAACCACATGCATCTGCTACTACAAACGAGAAGGCTCTACATCAAAATAAGTGGTTTAGTCAAAAAAAACTGAAACTGCGGTTTAAACGGAAGACTTCAACACTTTATTACACAGAACACAGCATTAATCAAAAAGCAAAAAATACTTCTAACCTGTTCGTAGTAAAGACCCAAAATTTCCAACAGCTTCAGATACTTCTGATGCTCTTCCAGTATTTCCACGTGCTGTTCCACATCCTTACAGACTACACTCCGGCCGCCCACCTACCAACACAAATAAACAGTAAATTAATTTAAAAAAACAAAAATTACCGAATAAAAATGTCTTACTTGATACCAAATCGTGTAGCAAGCTTGCTAACAGAAATGTAAACAGCATACGTACAAGGTACAATTGTAAGAGTGCATGATCAAAATGTAAACAAATAAAATAAACATCCAAGTATAGGAAGAGAGAGAGAGAGAGAGACAAAAATAATCGTATTATTTCAGAAAAAAAGACCCAAGTCAGAAAAAATCAATCAATGAAATCTAAATTCAAAATTTTGAAACCTGAATTTCCAGCGGTTTAGTGAGCGCTTTCTTTGCCAGTGCTTCCATTTGACGG
Source organism: Trissonchulus latispiculum (assembly GCA_030248195.1). Lineage (NCBI taxonomy): Eukaryota > Metazoa > Nematoda > Enoplea > Enoplida > Ironidae > Trissonchulus > Trissonchulus latispiculum. The sequence goes on from JASAND010000921.1 coordinate 13,604, forward strand.
GGAAAGGTGGCCGAAAACATCAGCGTCTGGCGGTCCGGTCGAATATTATTGATCACTTTCATCACCTGGAAAAAAGAAAATAAATATTATGTTGGAGCAAAAAATTAGACTAAAATACAACCAAACACCTGCTGCTGCTAAACGAGTAGAAACTGAAATTAAAAAGTGAAACTGAAAATTTTTTAACTAAAAATCCCAAAACAACTGCCGTTGCTGCTGCTAAGGAGTATGATCTTGACAAAAAGAATTTGTCTATAAGTACAAATATATAATTCATTTTTTGCAAACCTAAAATCTTCAGAAAAAGGTATTAATACTACAAGAAACAACCACTTACGCTTGAAATGTGATTTCCTTAATATTTTCAAAAACAACTCCTTAAATCTTTGGGTCTTTACCTGCGGCTCAAAGCCCATATCAAACATGCGGTCAGCTTCATCCAGGACAAGATAGGTAACTCGACGCAGATTTGTAACTTTCCCTGAAAAAACAATAAAAAAACTTCTCTAGACTTTAGCAAGAGCAAGAAGAGCAAGTAGAAAAACGGCTGAGTAAATAAAGCCCTATTACTTGCGCATAAACGAAACTTAATCAATTAACTATTAGCAGGGCTAACATATTTTGTCTGAAGGGGGGAGGGGGGTGCATATTTGACCATTAAAAATTAATATGAGCATCTGTATTGGCATAATTAAAACACACGCTTTTTTCAAAAAAAGATTTTTTGTTATTTTTTGACAATTATTTGGACACATTTTAGGACTTAGTTTAGTTGCAAAAACATTCCTTTTGATTGGCTAACGTTAGACACAAGCAATGAAATAATTGTAATATTGAGTTAATGTTAAAAGCTAAAGTTCCCTGCACCGCCCAATAAAATGAATTTTGCCAAATTTATGGCACTCCAGGCAACAGCACTACCTACAATATTCGAAGGCATGGGACAGCAAAATCAACACTAAAAATTATTACAGTAATGAATTTTAAACTGTTTACTAACTGTTCTCTACTAAAGTAGTCATCTTTACCACTAAAAACTTACTCCAAATAACGTTACCGCAAATAATCACTACTGAGTAGAATGACGACACACTGCGAAAATTGCACAAAATCGTACAACTTAATTGTTTAGCGCATTATTGCACAGACTGAGTGACAGCACTACAAAATATAAACCGATTACAACGCATGTGTGAGTGGTCGGACCTATACTTCAAGCAAGCAGCCAAGGAAAGCCAGAAACCTATCCATCAAAAATTATAATGCACGACAAGTCGCTCATCTTTGCCTTAAAAGTTTGAACCAGTGAAAGAGCGTACAGAAAAATCGTATTAAGACACACCTCCATACTAGGATTCAAGTCGTCTGCTGTCAGAAAAATCAAATCCGCCCCCCCCCCCACCATTAATATAATAAAATAATATCTGCCCCCCCCCTCTAAAGCGAGCGACTCAAGACTTAAGGTGCATTCATGGTCACGAACGCATAATAGAGACGCGCGTCGATTGTAACATGCCGTTTTAACCGTTTAAAATCAGTTGTAACCATACCTGAACGGGAGGTCAAATTTCACTGACCCTTGTGGAAGCAAATTTGGGTACCCCTTGTGAGAGCGATTTTTCTTAGTGGTACTTTTTAAAGCGATTTTTAAGCGATTTTTGCCATTTTTTAACAAAAAACAGCGATTTTTTAGCCAAAACGCGTTTTTTGGACGTTTTTTAGCTAAAAATAGTAATTTTAAGTGAAAAATTCCGGCGACGCCGGAAAATTTTTGGAAATTTTAGTCGAAAAACCTCATTTTTGGGCAATTTTCTGACACCTTGTGGGAGCAATTTCGCGACCCCTTGTGGACGACTTCGCCGAGGGGGGGGGGGGAATTTCCCCCCCCTTGTCCACCTGTGGTTGTAACGAATACCACTGTCGCGATCGCATGCAGACGCTTACATACGCGCGTTTGCTTGCGACAGGAACTATGAATGCACATTCAGGTTATTTAGGTACACACTGACTTCAAAATCATCATCCTTGACTCTTCTACATCAGTTCAGAATCAAGACTAACAACCATTATCCATAACCTTTATCTTAACCTATAACCTTTACCCTACCTAACTAACACTACCAGCATTAAGACATGAAAGCACAAAGCACAAAGCACAAAAGGAGGCTAACCATTATTAGCTGCCAGCATGTCAATCATACGACCGGGCGTACAGACCACAATTTCCGCGCCTCGTTTCAGCTCCGCAATCTGTTCCGAGATCCCGGCACCGCCGTAGACACAGACAGAGGTCAGGCCGAGGACTCTGCAAAACATGCGACACTCCTTGTGAATTTGCATGGCCAGCTCGCGGGTGGGGGTCATAATCAACCCTGGAACACTGTCAGAATCAACATTCAGTCCACAACATTAACAACATGCAAAAACTGAACGTATACGTATATGCATAGAAGAACCAATAGAAGAGTACAGTACATAATAGGATAATAAGAGTATGCCACTGTCATGTAGACGAAGCAGCTGATTTCATTAAGAAATAATTTGAAAAAAAACGGCTATCAATGATGGCCCCGCATCAGTGCCCTAAGGCAAAGCCTAGCAGTTCGAAGCATAAAAAAAGCCAATGTGGACCAGCCAGTGAAAGCCCTTTCTGAGAACTAGAGCTGGCAGTTTTTAGTGGGGGGGGGGCTCACATTTCGGAGCCCCCAACTTTCGTGCCTCCACCACGTTTAGGCAATCCCCAGCCACTTTTTGGGGGGTCGCCAACAATTCTGAAAAAACTTAGGTTATTGAGGTCAGATTTTCAAAACGTTTCTCAATTTTTAATTTTCAGCTAATTCATGAACTTATAAGTTCATTTTAAGCTTAAAAACAGCTATTTTCTGTGTTTTTATCGTAAAATGTTAATTTTTTGCAAAAAATTTAGCATAATACGTACTTTCTGGAAGGCCTCCCCCCATGTTCGCCCAGACTGTAAGGAAAGCAGAGTAAGATCGACTAACAGACAAAAAATGCAGAAAAACACTTATATATTGTGATTTTTAGAGCTTTGGGACGTAAACATCGAGCGAGTGAGCGTGAGTACCCCTTTCGAAAAGGTACCAACCCTGGGTTTTCCTGCATGGGGGGGTGGGGGTGGGGCGATGTCCCCTTCATAGACTGGAGTAGTCATTCCTCCAAATCTCTCCCAAGGATTTTTCAGGTGGTCTTCCCCTCAGAACCCAAAAGTGGCCGAAACATGGACTTATGCGGACAAATTTTAAAAACCTTTCTGACTTCGAAGTATTTTAGGCAAGTTTTTAGACTTCATTTGGCAATTTTAAGCTTAAATTTAGGTTGCAAATTTGTTCAAATGTTTACCTCAGCAGCAAGCATTTTTTTAAAAAATGTCCTCAACCCAAACCTCCTCCACCGCAGAAATTTTGCCCAAGGAAGAAGCCAGAATACATAATTATGCACAGTGGCATACTCTTATAATCTTATGCACTATGCACTCTAAAGTCAGGCACATAGCTAGATTGTACAAAGAATGCAGTAGCACAGCTCACGTCAAGAAGCAGGGTTGGTGAAGACCCAAACTAGGTGAAATACGAAAAGTCAAGCGAAGTGGGGCAGCAAGATGGCAACTGACAGTTCAAGTTTACGACATTTCGCTAATACTGCTGATAAACCTTGCTGTCGATAATTTACTGTACTGTCAACACCGTCAGAAAAATGGCTACCTATATCTGGCTTGATTCTAGGCCAAAATTTATGGGGGGGCGATATGGGGGGCTCGAAGAAACCCCATCGATGGGGGGGGGGTCTCACCGAAAATGGGGGGCTTATTTTTTGACAAATTTTTAGGTTTTATTGTAAAAAATGCCAAAAATCGCTAAAAAAACTAATTTTTGGTGTTTTTTAAGCTAAAATAGTGGAAATTTAGGTAAAAAATGGTAAAAAATGGCAAGTCTTAGGGTTATGTGGGGGAGGCCGGAATTTATGGGGGGCTTTTTAGGAGGGGGGTTAGTGGGAGCCCTCCCCCTCCCAGTAGAAGTAAGCCAGTATATATTATTCTCCATATTCCCCTAGGAAAACTGAATTTGAAACAGAGAAAAACAAAAAGGGAAACCTTAGTTTACACTCGAAAATTTTTGCTTTCACTCTCTTGCCCAAATTTCTTGTCTTTATGTGAGGAAAATGGCTAACCAAAAAGGTGTACTCTGCAAAAAAATGTCCCAAAACGGGATCACAAGTGCTACAAACCAAAGGCAAGAAGATGCTATCCTCAATACTACATTTTTGACACAAAAAAACTACACCCAGTTTCTGTTTCAATGGTGATAAGTAATTCTTAAAAGACCATGTCACATGAATCAGAGGATAACTAATATTATGTCGACAATTTTTGCCCCCTCCGCATACCACCCCCCCCCCCTTCTTCCCACTTTGGCGTTTACCAATGGGTCCATCCATTTCCTCCAGAGAAGGCTGGTCCATAATGTGACGAAACATGGGTATCAGGAAGGCCAACGTTTTCCCGCTGCCCGTTTTGGCGATTCCGATCAGATCACGACCGCTCATGATCCCCGGGATGGCCTGAGCCTGAATCGGTGTCGGCTTCTCATAGTTGTTCCTATAACAGACCAACCAAAACAGAACGTTTTAGATAATATTTACTCACTGACTTCATACTAACTAATACCAAGAGTAACATACAAGAGTGTGGCAGCAGGCAACTGGCTTTCTCCTTGGCAAAAATTTCTGGGGGGGGGGGAGTCTGGGGGGGGGAGTCTGGGGGGGGGCGGTCTCCCCCAGTTCTGGGGGGGGGGAGAAAATTTTTTCGAAAAATGCTTAAAAAATAGCTATTTTTTGCTGCTGAGCTTAATTAACGCTTAATTAAATTAATTAGCTTAATTAACTATTTTTAACATAAATTTAAGCTTAAAATAGCTAAAAATGCTTAAAAACTGCCTGAAAATAAGGCGAAGCCGGAAAAATTATTCAAAAATTTCACACCGTATTTTTCAGCGCACTTGAGTTCTGGGGGGGGGGGAAGGCCGAATCCGGGGGGCGATCTAGGCACATATATATATACTCTCTCTGTTTGATAACGGCTGACCCCACCCCACAAATGTGTATGTTCACTTCAAAGAAACTTGCACGCGTTAAACCTCGACAGCACAACTATATATATACTCAGTTGGTTCAATGTGCGTCTGTTGCGAGCATTAGGACGCAAAGCTTGCGTGTAGATTTCTTTAAACCGAGCATATACATTTGTGGGAGGGGGGATCAGCCGTTAGCGAACAGAGCATGCGCCTAGAGCTGATAACTGAGAGCTTGCCTGCTGTCGCACTCTTATATCATGTACTCTTGCTAATACGTACGTACGGAAAAATTTGCAAACATTCTAGCTAATTTTAAGCACCTCGCATTCAAGTGTATATACTATATATTCACATTTATCTAGCTACACGAAAAGTTATCTATATTGGGCTATTTTAAAGAGATAGCAACAAATCTGGAACATATTTAGCAATGTGCTTATTTCATATAGTGCTAAAAAAAGCACAGACACGATTCTGTCACCAGCGTTTCTGTTGGCGTATGGATAGGGCTCACTCCCTTTAAAGAGGATTTGCTAGGCGGCTATTTTTGGGCGGACACAAAAAGTACGGGGAAAAATCGGGAAAGAAACAGATTTTTCTGGCAAATCATGCACCTAGCACGACACCCACGCCCAAAATTCAAAGCTTTCGCATCAGCATCAGACATGGTCACACACAAGAGTACATAATACATAAGAGTATGACAAAAGCACACCGACAAATCGTTGTATACGTATAGCACGCATCTATTTTTTCTATTCTGCCATGGGCGGGTCATAATAGCTAACAAATAACGATCGTACATACGCACAGAGACTAAAAAGTCTATTATCGCGCCGAAGGCGCGGAAATTTTTTAAAAATAGCTGTTTTTGCCATAGATATAACAAAAATTTTCCATTTTGTCATCCCAAAAGGGTGGGTCTAGACCCCTTGAACCCTCCCCCCTGGGTGCGGCCTTGTAACCAACTTATATAGGCATATCCTTTCTTAACTTCATGTATCAAACCAGGGTTTTTTTTGGTTGCGGACAAGTGTGCATTTTTTGTGCATTTTTAAAAAATAGTGTGCATTTTGGAAAAAATGTGTGCATTTTTAAAAAATTGCTTATTTTGAACTATAACGTACATTTTTGGCCGTAATTTTGTGTTCTACGCATTTTTGACTTCAACTGGAATCCCACGCTTTAGTTGATGTTTTGATGACTATTTTAAATCTTAACTGGTTAGCACACGTATACTGATATTTAGGCAAATGCAGAACTATACAAACTAACGTATATAGGTGTCGGGTTTTGACATCTGCAATGCTGTGAACCTATTAAGCGCAAAATTGTGAATAACATAAAATCAACATAGGATTGTCAATTTGCTGCCAAATTTACTTATACAATTCAAGAATTTCTTCAAAGTAACGATAAAATCCGAGCTGAAATTACGTATTGGTGTAATTCAGCCCTGTTCTGCGGGTAGCCATTTAATATATACATCTAACATATATACATAATGCAGAAATTAGATTGAACGTCGACGCCGGGGAGGTCTGGGGGCGGAGTTCCCCAGAAGTTGGGAGTTTTTTTGGAATTTTGAACACGAAAGAAATTTTTATGAACAACTTCTTACCATTTTAACAGATTAACAAACGGCAATAAAAGAGCTAGCATTGCACACGTCGAACCGTTGTAGAGGAAGAAAATGTAAAGAAATGCTTTAAGAAAAATTGGCTTAATCCAGCGTTTTATTTTTGACGATGAAGGAACGCACACTAGTATAAGTATATACTTACAATCTAAAGCAAAAATACTTCAATAATTAGTGGCTTTAGTGAGGAAGAATAAAACAAAGAAAGGTTGTAGCGACGTTGCCATGACCGAAAAATAGTACGTAAGAAAAAGCGGGGGTCTGGGGGCGGCAGCCCCCAGCTAAAAGCTAGAGCTTTTTTAAAAATTTAAAGCACTTTGGAAATTTTTTAGAGCATTTTGTGGTTAGCGGAAGCAAAATTTGACTGTGCATTTATGTGTGCATTTTTAAATTCGAGTGTGCATTTTGGAAAAAAAGTGTGCATATGCACAGTAAAATGCACAAAAAACCCTGTATCAAACTTCTGTCAGGGAAGAAGCCTTGAGCCCAGTGGCAGAAATAGAGCAATAGCACAGAATCTGACAGCAGCTCAGAGAGCGTCACAATTTGTCATACTCTCATCTGGACTTATTCTAGGCAATTTTTCTTGGGAGGGGTTCTTTGGGGGGAGGGCCCTCGGGGGGGGCGACTCCTTGGAGGGGGGGGCGAAAAATTTTCAAAATTTTTCTAAAAACATGCTAAAACTTAATCGCCAAAAATAAGCGGATTTACTGCCTGAATAGGCTAAAATCGACTAAAAATCTCCGGAAAAGTTTTGAGAATTTGGCCTTCTGAGCGATTTTTTCAGGGCAAAAGTTGGCATCAAACGGGGCTGGGTTTACTTTACTGGGGGGGGGGGGGGGGGGGGGGGGGGCGGCCCCCCCCACTTTTCGGGTTCCCCCCCCCCACTCGACCTCTTCCCCCCCCCACTCCGCCCCACCCCCACTTTTTTGGGCTTCCCCCCCACTCACCCTAAGGTGCCCAGAAAATACTAAATTTTTAGGATTTTTGGTCAAAATTTTCAAAATTTTTCCGGCTTCGCCGGAAATTTTTGGTCAAAAATCGTCTTTTTTGGTGCTAAAACTCGATTTTTGAGCACTTTTAGCTTAGTTATAGCAGTATATGTAGAAAACAGGCTTTTTATACGGTATTTTTGGCATTATTAGCCCATTTTCTTCCCCCCCCCCCACCGTACGACCTCCCCCCCACTAGTGGGGGGGGGCTCCCCCCCCACTCTCCCCCCCACTTTTTTTCGCCTAAAGTAAACCCAGCGGGGCACCCACTTTTCTTGGGGGGGCCGCGATTTTTGGTGGGGGGAAGGGTGTTTATGAGGCCCCCCTGCCCCCCCCCCCCCAGTAGAATAAGCCCAGCTCATGTATTATGCACTCTTGCGCCTCCGATCAATCAGACAAACCGTTTCAGGACTTCCAAGACCTTTCTGGCACATCCGGTCTGACCCCAGGTTTTCACCGGCTTCGGACAATTCTTGCCACGAATTTTCACACCCTCCAGCTCTTCACGATATTCCTGGACTTCTGAAAACAAAATTCTCAATTAAAATTAAATTAAAATTAATAAAAAAATAAATTCATCAAAATAATAGAATAGAATTTAACAATCTATTTAGAATACGTATATATATATACACAAGTAACAAAAATGCTCCGCACAAAAAAGGATAATATGTGTGTGTTGGCTGTGTCGTATATATATCCTTTAAATATCCTTTAAATAAATAATAAATAAATATAAATACTTATATATATATATCTTTTAAATTCCGGTTGAAGAAGTAAAGACAAAATTTTCATAGGCACGTGACGTTATTTCGCACAACAACTATTGGTCGATGGTTCCATGTCAAAAGTTGCTCAGCTCACTTAGGGCTTTCATTTGATACCAAATTTGACCACTTCTGAAAAATTTTATTTTTGACCCAAAATCACCTAAGTCCCCCACTCCACCCCACCACAGCACTCTACAGCCACTTTGGATACGCAGTTGTATGACAAAGTTGCTCAGCTCACTTAGGGCTTTCATTTGATACCAAGTTTGACCACTTTTGAAAAATTTTATTTTTCACCTAAAACCGCCTAAGTCCCCACCCCACCCCACCACAGCACTCTACAGCCACTTTGGGTACGCAGTTCTAAGACAAAAGTTGCTCAGCTCACTTAGGGCTTTCATTTGATACCAAATTTTACCACTTTTGAAAAATTTTATTTTTGACCCAAAATCGCCTAAGTCCCCACCCCACCCCACCACAGCACTCTACAGCCACTTTGGGTACGCAGTTCTATGACAAAAGCTGCTCAGCTCACTTAGGGCTTTCATTTGATATCAAATTTTACTACTTTTGAAAAATTTTATTTTTGACCCAAAATCGCCTAAGTCCCCACCCCACCCCACCACAGCACTCTACAGCCACTTTGGGTACGCAGTTCTATGACAAAAGTTGCTCAGCTCACTTAGGGCTTTCATTTGATACCAAGTTTGACCACTTTTGAAAAATTTTATTTTTGACCCAAAATCACCTAAGTCCCCCACTCCACCCCACCACAGCACTCTACAGCCACTTTGGATACGCAGTTGTATGACAAAGTTGCTCAGCTCACTTAGGGCTTTCATTTGATACCAAGTTTGACCACTTTTAAAAAATTTTATTTTTCACCTAAAACCGCCTAAGTCCCCACCCCACCCCACCACAGCACTCTACAGCCACTTTGGGTACGCAGTTCTATGACAAAAGTTGCTCAGCTCACTTAGGGCTTTCATTTGATACCAAGTTTGACCACTTTTGAAAAATTTTATTTTTCACCTAAAACCGCCTAAGTCCCCACCCCACCCCACCACAGCACTCTACAGCCACTTTGGGTACGCAGTTCTATGACAAAAGTTGCTCAGCGCACTTAGGGCTTTCATTTGATACCAAGTTTGACCACTTTTGAAAAATTTTATTTTTCACCTAAAACCGCCTAAGTCCCCACCCCACCCCACCACAGCACTCTACAGCCACTTTGGGTACGCAGTTCTAAGACAAAAGTTGCTCAGCTCACTTAGGGCTTTCATTTGATACCAAATTTTACCACTTTTGAAAAATTTTATTTTTGACCCAAAATCGCCTAAGTCCCCACCCCACCCCACCACAGCACTCTACAGCCACTTTGGGTACGTAGTTCTATGACAAAAGCTGCTCAGCTCACTTAGGGCTTTCATTTGATATCAAATTTTACTACTTTTGAAAAATTTTATTTTTGACCCAAAATCGCCTAAGTCCCCACCCCACCCCACCACAGCACTCTACAGCCACTTTGGGTACGCAGTTCTATGACAAAAGTTGCTCAGCTCACTTAGGGCTTTCATTTGATACCAAGTTTGACCACTTTTGAAAAATTTTATTTTTGACCCAAAATCGCCTAAGTCCCCACCCCACCCCACCACAGCACTCTACAGCCACTTTGGGTACGCAGTTCTATGACAAAAGTTGCTCAGCGCACTTAGGGCTTTCATTTGATACCAAATTTGACCACTTCTGAGAAACTTTATTTTCGACCATTTGACCCTCCCACCCGACTGACCTTTCAAACGGAAAAGTAGAACCAGCCCAGCAAAATAGGTACGCCGGACGGCAAAACGAATACCGGGAATGAGCTGGGCACACCAGAAAACCCCCATAGACAAAGTTTTGAGAGGCCAGGTAGAGCCTACTATGGACCTCCAGGAAGCGATTTCCTACTTGACCCTCCCGACGGCAAAGTGGAACCAGCCCAGCAATATAGACACGTCGTACGGCAAAACGGATACAGGGAATGAGCTGGGCACACCAGAAAACTCCTATAGACAAAGTTTTGAGAGGCCAGGTAGAGCCTACTATGGACCTCCAGGAAGCGGTTTCCGACTTGACCCTCCCGACGGCAAAGTGGAACCAGCCCAGCAAGATGGGTGGGTCTGACGGTAAAACTGACTGCGGGAATCGATTCTCCGTGCCAGAAAACCATTGTATGGAAGATTTGAGCTTTCAAAGTTGAATAGATAGCGAGAAATTTCGATTTTTCATTTTTCGAATTTTCGCCATTTTTGACGGGCCACTGTGGTCGCTAGGGAAGTGATAGAGAAACGCAACCTGGACCGTTAGTTAGTTCAATATATGTAATTTCTCAATACAAAAAGAAATCAGCTCCAGCTCGTAACGT